>PVIC010052326.1:0-12199 GCA_004025085.1 Thryonomys swinderianus | reverse complement strand
CGGCGGCTTGCCTGGGCACCATAGTGAGCTCAGGGCCAGCCTGAACTACAAAGCAAGACCCTGTCTCCAAAAAGCAAAAAAAAAAAAATACTTAAAAAGGGGGGCCAGAGGGTTAGCTCAGTGGTTCCAGCACCTGCCTCACAAGCACAAGGTCCTGAGTTCGATCCCGGTAACCACATAGAATGCTGGGCGTGGTGACTCACGCCCACCAGCAATCAATACCACATACCACAGTGCCAGGCGTGGTGGCTCACGCCTGTAATCCCAGCACTCGGGAGGCAGAGGTAGGAGGATTGCTGAGTTCGCTGTGGCTTTCCTGGGCTACATAGTGAGCTGAGGGCCAGCCTGAACTACAAAGCGAGACCCTGTCTCAAAAAAAAAAAAAAATTTTTTTATGGGGCCAGAGATTTAGCTCAGTGGTTCAGGCGCCTGCCTAGCAAGCACACGGTCCCTGGTTCGATCCCCGGTGACCACATACAACAATACCAAGCATGGTGTCACACCCACCAGCAATCAGTACCACATACCACAGTGCCGGGCATGGTGCCTCACGCCTGTAATCCCAGCACTCAGGAGGCAGAGGCAGGAGGATTGCTTAGTTCCAGGCTTGCCTGGGCTATAGAGTGAGCTCAGGGCCAGCCTGAACTACACAGAGAGACCCTGTCTCAAAAAATTCAAACTTCAAAGTGTACTTCTAAATTATATGTCCATGTCCCACAAAAGTCTGTAGGTTACATACACAATGAAAAGGAAAGACTCAGACTTTAGAAATATCCCTTATGTAATCTTAAACCATCAACTGAGGTCAATCTGAGCATCTCGAGGTACTTCAGGACTCTCAGGAAGAAGCCAACACTTGGGGTGTTCCTTCAGCTGCACATGCAGCCACAAAAGAAGGCCAAGCCCTCTTTGCTCTGGTTCCTGTCCCTCCCCATCCCAAACGCCAAGGTTCTGGAAACTGCAGGTATTTCATCGCTCCCTAAACACAATCCAGCTTAGGAGAAGATAACACAGGATACAGGACACACAAAAACAGATTAGTCAGATTGGGACAGTTCTCTATGTGCACACTTTTAAGGGACCAGCTCTGCCATGTCCCCAACTCTTATCCCACCCTAACATCTGTCCCCAACTACACTTGATCTCCACCTCTATCTCCCTTCAAACCCACAGTTCCAGATACTAGAGGAAAGCATTTCCCAGGTACATCATATCTTCCAATCAATGCATAAACACTGCATTATTTAACAGGTCCCTAAAAAGGTCCCAACATCTCTGGCTTCATAATGAGGCAGACAGAAAGAGCTTTGGTATCCCTGCAGTCCACAGAATCGCAGCATGCTAGCCCAACCACACTGCACTTGTTTTTACTCATATCAAAAGCCTCCCATGCTGTCCTATGCACACAGCTCCCGCCAACCCACCTCTGCGATTGCCCCTAACCTCCTCTTCAACTCGTGCTTGCCTGTAACACAGGCGAACATTCAAACTTCAGCACTGTCCAGCAAGCAAGGAAGAAGCCTGCCTCTGGCCAGATGGGGCATTTCCTCCATCGCCAGTGAGGCCACACACTTAAGTCCTCCTCACACCAGCATCCTAAACATCCTTTCTCCAAAGCCTGTGGCTCTTCTCCTCCCTCCCCTGCCCCAGCCAGTCTTCTGAAATGGGTGGTAGGGCCTGGTCCTCAGCACCTTTCGGGTAACTGCGGAGGATGTGATATGTGTGTGGTGCTTTCCTCTCCCTTCCACTTCCAGGATGCTGCTCCCCAGTACCCAAGCCTCCCCTCCTTGCCAAGCACCCTGCCGTCCCCCTTCAATGGCTCTTTCCCTGCTCTCAGCCCCTTGCTTCCTCCCAGCATTGTCCTGTCACCTTGGCTGTCATGATCCCTGAACTCCCGTGTCCCCAGCAGTTCGCCAAATGAGAGGCTCTCTCAAGGCTGTGTGGGCTCTGTCATTGCTGATATTCAGGGAGCATCTGCCCCCACTGGAGAGGCAGATTAGGAAGCCAGGGTCTCACCTGCAGAAGTCACCCTCCAAGTGCCTGGTCCTGGCACCAGGTGTTAACTGTGAAACCCTTACTTGCCCGCTGGGTACCACACCTCCCCACCCCAGACGAGGGCAAGCGACCAGCTCCAGCTCCGCCTCTCCCATCCAGCCCTGCCTTTCTGCTCTGAAACTCAACCCCTTCCTGACACACTGGCTCCTTTGAGTCTCCTTGATATTCTAGCTCTTTCCAGGTTCTGCCCTTCCACACTACCATTCTCTCTTTCTTTTTGAGACAGGGTCTCGCTTTGTAGTTCAGGCTGGCCCTGAGCTCACTATGTAGCCCAGGCAAACCTCAAACTCAGCAATCCCCCTGCCTCTGCCTCCCGAGTGCTGGGATTACAGGCATGAGCCACCATGCCTGGCACTGTGGTATGTGGTGCTGATTGCTGGTGGGGCTTGAGTCACCACACCAGCATTGTTGTATGTGGATAGCGGGATGGAACTCTGGACTTTGCGCTTGCGAGGCAAGTGCCGGAACCACTGAACTAAATCTCCGGCCCACTGCCATTCTCTTTCTAAGCAGTGGTGCCACAACTGTGCGTGCGTGTGTGCACGGGGAGGGGCTGTGCATGGGGGTGGAACCAGGTAGGCTCTCCACCAACCACAAAGCCCCAGCCCAGCCCCGGTTACAACTTGAGGTTCTCCACTGCCTCTTCAACAGGCCGGATTCCTTCCCTGGGCCCAAGGCTTCCCACACCCTTGCCACTCACCCTTAAGGGCAGAATAAGCCGTGCCCTCCCAATCGCTGAACTTCTCCTGCCTGCCTGCTGTGCTCTCCCAGTGCTGGCTTCCATCTCGAGATGGGAATGAAGGAGGATTTCCGTCCTTTAAATACCTCTGTACCATTTAACGTTTTTGTTTTTTTATAATTAACAAAAATTACTCTGAATTTAAAAAAAGCAAGTGACTTTCAAGGACTAGTAGAAAGGCACCTCCTGTACGTTTCCTTGACCATCTTGGCTCAGACATTTTTCCATATTTCTCCTTGTTCTAAAAATGCACACTCGGAGTTAATTGCCTCTTAACACAGACTTCCTCTCACTGTGCTAATAGTACTTCTTCCTAACTTAATTTCTACATCCGGCAGGCCAAAGACTGGGTCTTTGCATCTTATCTCCCCTAACTTCTTAGCCACAAGGATGACAGGTACTGGACAAACATTAACTGAAATAGTAAGGGAATTACCTAATCTTTAGGATGTGAATCTAAATTTTCCTAGGTTAGCAAATAAAAGTTGTCTCTCACTGGAATTTAAGTAGGGCTTTGCCATTACAGAAGACTTTTCAGTGCATTAATCACTCAAATTCTTTTCTTTTTTTTTTTTTGAGACAGTGTCTCACTGTGTAGTTCAGGCTGGCCCTGAGCTCACTATGTATCCCAGGCAAGGCTGAACTCAGCAATCCTCCTGCCTCTGCCTCCTGAGTGCTGGAATTACAGGCGTGAGCCACCACACCCAGCATTTGCTGGTATGTGCTACTGATTACTGGTGGGTGTGAGCCACCACGCCCAGCACTGTTTTATGTGGTTACCAGGGTTCAAACTCAGGACCTAGGGCTTGCAAGGCAGGCTCCAGAACCACTGAACCAAATCTCCGGCCCACTCAAATTCTTTTTTATTCCATAATTCATTTGGTAACAGAGCATATCACCGTAAAGGCTGGAAAACTCTTTGTTAAACATTACAGATGTGTGTGTGTTGTGTGTGTGTGTGTGTGTGTATACAAACCTACTTTCTCTCAAGAAGCCCTAGAAGGAGATCAATGATGAATGAGACCAAACTATAACTTTCCAAAATTATAACAAGTCAAGTTAAACATTCCCTATCAGAATGTTTGTGTGTTGTCTGAGACAGAGTCTTGCTATGCAGTTCAGGTTGGCCTTGATCTCACTATGTAGACCAGGCTGGCCTCAAGCTCCTAGCAATTCTCCTGCCTCAGCCTCCCAAGTGCTAGGATTACAAGTGTGTACCACCACACCCAGCTCTAAAGGAAAAGGATGGACAGGGTTCAAGCCTCTTCACAAAATTTAAAACCAAATGTCACCCCAGCAACGCAATTGCCAGAACTTTAGCAATGCAAAGTTTTGAATGCTCACTCCATGTGAAAAGTCCTCATTAAACTCAGAGTTATATTTAGGAAAAAATGAAACAGAAGTTATATTTAGATGAAATGCCTTAAAAGAATTTTACCAAAAGCAGCATGCTTAGACTGACTCTCTACAAGATAAGTCTTCCTTAGTTACTATATACAACAGCCTCAATGAATAGACACAAAGATTTCCACTCATCTAGAAGAACAGGAATACCCAGGCCTGGGCAAAATAAAAGAGAAGTAGCAGGACACAAAGGACTTAAAAATGAGCACACATTTAAACAGTAGAGCAGTCAGTCCCACAGGGAGACCTGAGCAGAGACATCTTGAGCAGTCTTGCAATAACTCCTAAACTTATGTCCTGGACAAAGAAACCATAGACACCCTTAGCAACACTACCTTTCCAAATGTCATCAGCATTCACCTGTGGCCACAGACTTTGCCCTTGCTTTGTAACTAGCTTGCTAAACACACATCTTTCTTTTGCCTCTTCTTGTCAACTATTTTTGACACCTACTTTCTAATGTATTGACTTTACTGAATTCTAGTTAAGAGCATGGGGGCAGGTTTGGAAAGCCGGGAAATCTTTTCATAAACGATCCTCCACTGTGGGCGTGGCTACTGGCAATTGAGAAATGGTTACACACAACTGTTCCTCTCTTCAAGGGCCACAGAGCCAGGGCTCAGAGGCTCAGAAGTCACCCCAGGCTAAGCGGCTCTCTTCTCAAGCGCCTCGGGTAGAGGCCAGGGAAGAGGCCACTTCTCGGAGTGGAGGGAAAGGTGACAACGCCTGGAGGGAGGTTTCCCAGCTGCTAGGGCAGCCACAGCAACTTGGTCAGTGGGTGAAGGTGTGGAGGCCTGTTGCAGCCTGCTGTCCCTAAGGCCCAGGTACACTCCGAAAACTGCAGACAATCTCCACTTTTGCTTCAGGCTTGGTATTTTCAGATGTTGGAGCAGCAGAGTACTGAGGTTACCCATTTCATATCACTGAGAGGCCTAAGGCAGCAGAGCCTTCAGTTGTGCAGTCTGGAGGTGAAACAAAAGACTTAAACGCCAAATACAAAGAGCAGATCCTGTGCTGCAGGGATCTCTTGCACCCAGGCTTCAGCTACCTCCCTCCCCTTTCCTCATTCTACATCTCTTTTACCAGGCTGGGAAAGCAACAGAAGGCCACTGTCTGTTCTCCAGTGAAAATCACATTAATTACCTTGATCGAATCTCCCAGTGGGAAATCACCATGTCAGCCCCACAGTACAATCAAGTCCTTAAGCGGCTACTTGATTCTTTCTGTGCTGGCCCAAAGATGGGCCAAGTTAGATGAAAACTTGCCCAGTACCTGAATGAACTTTGTAACTAACCAAGCAGGAATAACACAGCAATCAGCACAGAAGAGGCACAGAAGCACTGGGGGAGCCAGTGTGGTGGCGCAAGCCTGTAATCCCAACACTTGGGAGGTTGAGGCAGAAAGATCACAAAAGGAAAAAAAAAAAGCACGGGGGAATTAAACTTACTTTATAAAACAATTCACTGGGTAGACAAGAGATGTGGGCGCTTACTAAGTCCCCAAGAAAGCAGGTGTCTCAAGGGGTGTGGAAGGGGCCTGCTGACCTGGGCTAGCACAAGCACGGGCTGTAAAGATGAGCAGGGCAGAAAGAGGGAGAGCGACTTTTCCAAAACAGCTCGAAAATCAGGCCTGGATTCAGTCACCAGGAATCCCAGAAGCAGCCCCTGGAAGTTCTTATACAAAAGAAAACCTAAGCTGCAGGGAGGGAGAGGAAAGATACAAACAGAAAATCGCTCTCACTTGGGCTCTTGGTGGCAGGACAGACACCGAAAAGACGGCTGTCAGCGTCGTGGTCCGAGACACGGAACCCAGATAGCTGGGAGAATCAAAATGCCCTGAAGAATCGCGGGTGCCTGGAGGCAGCCCCTGCGGGAGGAGGAAACATCCTGCTCCGTCCAGCTCGAGACTTCTCTGCAGGCTTTAAGGGCCCAGGACCTTGCTCTGGGCTGACACACCAATGTGAACGTCCCCTCTCCAGACAGCCTAACGATAAAAGGGAACAGGACATAATTCCCTCCCTCCCTCCCCTCAGCCTAGGCAGGTACAGCAACTCTGCAGTTCGACTCCATCTGTGGGCACCGGGTGAAAGTGTCCAGGGAGGGAAAGTCGCCCAACTACCCCCCCACACACACTTTTTCCTTGAAAAACGAATGAGAAAAAGCAACAGCCACAGGCCGATCTCTCGCTTGCACCGCAAAACTGACACATTGAGGGGTTTTGAGATGCTCCACTCCAGCAAGGCAGGAGATGAGGAATCCCTACCCCCCCCCAACCACTCCAAACCCAGCCCGGAGACGCCAGCACTCCTCTGAACGATGACAGCGGGGACAACCCATTCAACACCTAGCTCTTCTCCAGCGGACCTCAGTCATGGTCATTAATTAGGGGTAACTTTAGCATAAAGTGAGCTGGCCCAGGGCTCCACTCCAGAGGGCCCAGCTCTTCCTGACACCCAATAGAGAACGAACTGGTCATCATCCGGAAGCTGATCTGGAAGCGAAGAGCGGGCACAGGCAGCAGCACCAAGCCTGGCACCCAGAAGGCGCTCCTACAAGCCTTGCCATCGGACTCGGTGCCTGGGCGCGGAGCCCGGCTCGGGACACACAAAGGCCTGGCCAACCAGGGGTTTATCCCTCGCTACGCGGGGGTCGGGAGCTTAGACCTAGAGAAGGGGCGAAGGAATCCAACCTCATTTGCACGTCGTCTGGGGCCTGGTCAATTTGCTTAATCACCGCTCTAAATGCCAGCGCGAAGCACACAATGTGCCCCATTAACAGGTTTAAAGTGTCGCAGCGCTCGCTTTAAATGAGAAAAGCCCGCAACAAAGGGGGGAAAAAGCCAAGTTCCTCAACTTGAAGAAAGCCTTGGGTAGCCCTCGAAATCCCTGAGTTTAAAAACCCAGAGCTCGACGGCAGAAAATTTGAGGCCTAGGTGTGAGGAGTGGGGGGTGGGGAAGAGCATTAAGAATACCGGGTTTGTAAGGAACCATCTCACAGCCGCCCAGTGAACCCGGAGAACTTACGGGCGACGTCAACCCGGCTCCTCCGGGACCCTGCCCAGCTGCAGGGAAAGCTGACCGATCTCTAGAAAGAAGAGGGAGACTCCCAAAGTGGACACAGAACCACGTTTTCACTCGGGGCAAAAATCTTAGGAGCTAAAGAAGACTCCCGAGGCTGACGCCAAAACTTCCACCGGCAATAATGGAGAAGTTAACTTCGCTTTCATCCAGACCCTGGCCAGCGCAGCCTCCCGCTCGGCGCCGCGGAGCAACTCCACCCCGCAAACAAGTTGGGCCCGGGATCGGCGCGGCGACCCCCTCCCCCACTCACGCAGAGCCGGGGGCCCCCCTCGGGCCCCCACCGGCGCGGCGCGACTCGCTCACCGTGCGCGCTCCGCCCGGCGACAGGGGTCCGTTGGAGAGGTACGGGCTGCTCAGGTCCGGGATCATCAGGAATGGGTACCCAGGGTAGGGGGGCCCCTTAAAGTACGCGCTGTCCTGGGGCCTTCTCACTGCAGACAAAACCGAGGCAGGGTGAGGCCCGGGCCCCCGGGACAGCGCCACGGCGCGGGGCTCCGGGCAGGGACCGGCACCGGAGCGCCCCTGGCGCGCGCCTCGGGCGGCTACGGCGGAGAGAGGAGAGCGGCGGCTCGGCCGCCGGAACAGGGGACCGCGTACCGCGGGGCTAGAGGGACACGTACCTTCAGCGAAGTAGTCCCGCGGCTTCTGGAAGGCGTCCCGGGAGGGCTGCGGACGCCTCTCCGCCTGCAGAGGAGACACAAAGGCGAAGGCGGTGAGCCGGCGCGGGGCTGGGGTCCCGGGGGCCGGCCGCGGGCGCCTCCTCACCTCCGAGTCGGAGCTGCTGCTCTGGTTCTCTGACTCGTTGACCAGGGACGACTTGACCTCGTCCAGGTCCCTCTGCGCCGAGGCGCTGTCGCTGCTTGGCTCCTGTTCCTCGCCCCCCTCGTCCTGGAAAGGGATCAGCTCGTCGTTCGCCCCGAGGTCGTCCCCTCCTCCGCCGGCCGCCCCGGCTCCCGAGCCGCCGCCGCCGCCCCCGCCGCTCCCGCCGCTGCCTCCGCCGCCGCCGAGCTGGGGCATGGTGGGGCCGCGGGCCGGGGACGCCGCGCTCGGAGCCCCGCGACGCCTGCGCCCTGCCCGGCCCGGCCCGGCCCGGCGCGCCTCCCGCCCGCTCCGCTCGCCGCCGGAGCCGCCGGAGCCGCGACAAAGTTTGACAGGGCGTGGCCCCGCGGGGAGCGGGCGCGGCGCGGCGCGGCCCGGGCGGGGGAGGCTCGGCTCGGCCCCTCCGGCAGAGCGGAGCCCAGGGCTCCCCAGATCGCCGCCGCCGCCGCCTGCTCCGCCGGGGCGTCCCAGCGCCTGGCCCGCCGGGGAGGGGCGAGCGGGGAAGGAGGGAGGGACCGCCCGGCCGGGCAGGGGGGCCGGAGGGAGGAGCCCGACTGCAAGCTGACACCCGCGCGCCCCGCGGAGCGGGGAGCCTGGCGCGCACACCCGCGCTCACGTTCACACTCGCGCCCTGCTCGCTCGCACCTTCCGGGGGCTGCACCTCCCCGCGGCTCGCGCCCCCGTCCCAGCCCGCCCGGTCCCAACCCGCCCCTCATCCTCACCTCTCGGTGCCCTCTCCGCGCCCCTCCGCGAGCTCCGGGAGTCTCGCCCTCGCCCCTCTGCATCCCCTAACTTTCTTCCAAACTACCCCGAAGTGCGCGCCCGCTCGCACCCCCTCCCACCGCGGCAGCCCAGGGCGGGCGGGCGGCACTGCCCCCTGCGGGAGAGCTTCGGACGCGCACACCGGCCTCGTGTCCCCGGCGAGCGCGGGAGCCCATCAGTCCGGGCCCCGGCCGGATGCGCGGTGTGGGGGCATTGGAGAGATTTATGGCAGGCCCAGGCCGAAAAGTGCCGGGCGGCCTTCCGCTTAGCTTTCCTGTGACCTTCCAGCGCGTCCCTCGCCCCCGCCCAGGTTGTCCATCTGGTCCAGATGCCCAGAGTCAGGACCCAGTAAAATCCCAAAGAGCACCTTTTCTGAATGGCTTGGGACTGTGGCCTCAATCGAACAAGCGCTGTCTTGGGTATGGAAAGGATTTGGATTCCCCTCATTTCTAGGAAAAAATCGTCAGTCCGGTGACCTATAAGGCCGTTCAGAAAGCTGCCTTGTTAATCAGTACACATGAAAAATGCCCAACCAGCTTCATAGGTGAGAAATGACAAAGAGGCCAGGGATTTAGCTCAGTGGTTTCAGTGTCTCCCTGGCGATGCAAGGTCCCAAATTCAATTCCCCAGTAGCACAGACCACAATGTGGGGCGTGGTGGCTCACGCCTGTAATCCCAGCACTTGGGAGGCAGAGACAGGAGGATTGCTGTGGGTTTGAGGCTAATTTGGCTACATAGTGAGTTCAGGGCCATCCTGAACTGCAAAGCAAGACCCTCTCTCAAAACACTAAAAAAAAAAAACAGATAACAACCTGGCTGGTGGCCTAACTCATTGGGACAGCGCATACTTAGCATACAAGAAGCCCTGGGTTCAATCCCCAAAGTAGACAGACAGATTATATCTCAAAATTCAACCAGTTCAGAAAAGCTTTCAGGGAAAAGGATATTATCTGTGCCATCCACAATGAGAAACTAGTTTTATCACCATAAATTTACTTACTTATTTTCTTTCTTTCCTTCTCTTTTCTTTCCTTCTCTCTTCTTTCCTTCTTTCCCTCTTCTTTGTTTCTCTCCTTTCCTTCTTCCTTCCCTCCCTCCCTCCTCTCTCTTTCTTTCTCTCCTTTGTGCTTGCAAGATACCACTTGAGCTAGACCCCTGGCCCCCATAACCTTTAAAAGCAGGTATGGAAATATCTAAGAGTGTTTTAAACACAACTGGTTATGAGATGACAACATAGCCACAGATCCAAGGAGGATCAGAGCCTTCTGACACTGGTGGTCTGCAAAGCAAGCAGCATGGAAGGAGGTGCTGGGCCCTTGGATTCTGAAAAAGCACCTTTAAATGGAAGATTATACATGGCACTCTTTGTTTCATTGTTTGTTTGTTTTTCTTTTTTTAACTTGGTATCAGGAATTGAACTCATCACCTCATACTTGCCAGCCAGGGGCTGCACCACTGAGCTGCATCCCTGGCTCTTCCTGTTTCACTTTTGCATTTTAAAATGACACAAAAATTGTGTCTACACAGGAGAAAACATGAGCTGTAAACCAAATTATTAACCAATTTCTGCTTCCTGGGAAGAGGAGAGAGGCAGTTTTGCTTTCTATGTATTTTCATGTGTATTGACAGCTAAATAATAAATACTATAATTTGTACATAACTCATGAATCTAGTGTCATAAAGTGTTTTTATTTTTGTTTTGAGACAGGGTCTCGTTTTGTTGTTCAGGCTGGCCCTGAGCTCACTATGTAACCCAGGCAAGCCTAGAACTCAGCAATCCTCCTGCTTCGGCCTCTCAAATGCTGGGATTATAGGCATGAGCCACCATGCCCGGCACTGTGATCTGTGGTACTGATTGCTGGTGAGTGTGAGTCACCATGCCTGGCACTGTGGTATGTGGTTACTGGGGAATGAACTCGGGACCTTATGCTTGCTAGGCAGACGCCAGAACCACTGAGCTAAATCCCCGGCCCCATGAAGTGGTTTTTGTTTTTCAAAAACAGATGTCTTGTACCTGGGTATGGTAGCCGTCACTTTAATTACTCTGGAGGCTGAGGAAGGAGGATCACAAGTTTGAGGGCTGCCTGGGCAACCTAGCAAGACCTTGTCTCAAAATAAAAAAATAAAATGGGGTGGTAATGTAGCTCAGTACCATAGTAGAGCATCAGTCTCCATCCTACCCCATTTGCACACAATATAGATATATGTGGGGAGTAGCTGGAATAAAAGGTTGAAGTCCACCGTCCCCTACAGCCTTTCCAGTTAGTCACTTTCCATCAGGCCCGAACAGTTAAGCACTATTGTTGGATTGCTGTGCATCCTCCCCGTGTCTCCCCAAGTAGTCCCACACATACCCACCTACAGCTTCACAGAAATAGAATTATACTGTGCTTCATCTTGCCTGGGATTCTTGTAAGTTATTTCAGTTTTCATGCTATTAGGAGTTGAACCCAGGACTTGGTTCATACGAGGTGCCCACCCATTTTGGATTTTTCAGTCTGAAGAGGTTTCCTGTGATCTGTGAAAGTGGAGTCTACTGTGTGCATTTCCTTTGTGGCTGCCCTAACAACCACCATAGACTTGGTGGCTTTAGGTGACTGAAGTTTATTCCCTCACAGCCATGGATGACAGAAATCCGATGCCAGTTGCCCTGATTTCAGACATCAGATGTCAGCCAGGCCATACTTGCTCTAGAGGTTGGAGATTCACGGAGAATTTCTGCCTAGCCACGTGCTGGCTTCTTAGGGCTATGGCCACAACACAGTCATCTGTGTGTGCGGCCATGCTGCCTTCCTCTCGGCCCATTTCCCTTGGCACCTTCTCACATGGAAGGCCACTTGTGATGCCATTCAGGGCCCATTCTAATCCTGGTTCATCTGTCCAGATCAGAGACTGAGGCAGGAGGATTGCTGTGAATTCAAGGCCAGCCTGAGGTACAGCGTGAGACTTGAGACCCTGCCTAAAGAAAAGAAAAAGATCCTTAGTGTAATTAAGTCTCTACAGACCCTTTTTTCTTGCAGGGTGTGATGGTGTACTGGGGAGGCTCAGGAAGATCACTATGATTTTGAGGCCAGCCTGGAGGATACATAGTGATGTGAGGCAAACCAGAACTACATTAGTGAGACTCTTACAAAACAGGGCTGGTGATTTAGCTCAGTGGTTCTGGCAAGCACAAAGTACTGAGTTCAATTCCCAGTAACTAAATACAATGATACCAGGTGTACTGACTCACAGCCAACAGCAAGCAGTACCACATACCAAAATGCCAGGCATGGTGGCTCACACCTCTAATCCCAGCACTTGGGAGGCAGAGGCAGGAGGATTGCTGAGTTTGAGGCTTG
>PVIC010052325.1:0-12203 GCA_004025085.1 Thryonomys swinderianus | reverse complement strand
TGTGATCTATTGATTTCACTTATTAGTATATCCTCCAGATGTCTCCATTTGCACCTAAATGGATCGATCTTGTCATTCTTTATGGCAGAGTAATACTCCATTTTGTAAAAAAACCACATCTTCTTTATCCACTCTCCATGGAACTGGTTTATTCTTTACATGACTTTGGCCTGTCACAGAGCCTTGAGTATTTTAAATACTTAATTGATTTAATTGGATTCATTCATTTCCATTCTCAGTAAAATCCTGGGTACGTAGTTCAATTCTTTTTTTTTAGACAGCCTTGCTTTGTAGTTCAGGCTGACTCTGAGCTCACTATGTAGCCCAGGCAAGCCTCGAACTCAGCAATCCTCCCGTCTCTGCCTCCCGAGTGCTGAGATTACAGACGTGAGCCACCACGCCCGGCCATAGTTCAATTCTTGCTGTAATACAGTTCAAGTCCTGCTGTAATTTTCTTATTCCATCTCCCTCTCTTCCTCTCTCTCTCTCTGTGTCTCTGTCTGTGTCTGTCTGTCTGTCTGTCTCTCTCTAGTGTTGCTCTGAGTTGAGCCCAGGAGGCTATGCACTGAGCTATATCCCTATCGCTCCCTATTTCATTCATTCATTCATTCATTCATTCATTATAGACAGGGTCTTGCTTTGTAGAGTTCAGGCTGGCCCTGAGCTCACTAGCACAGGCAAACCTCGAACTCAGCAATCCTGCCTCTGCCTCCCAAGTGCTGGGATTACAGGCGTGAGCCACCATACCCAGCATTGTGGTATGTGGTACTGATTGCTGGTGGGTGTGAGTCACCACACCCAGTATTGTATGTGGTTATCAGATTGAATCTGGGGCCTTGGATCAAACCAGGGACCTTGCACGTGCCAGGCAGGTGCTGGAACCACTGAGCTAAATCTCCAGCCCTATTTTTTTAAGATAGGGTCCCACTAAGTTGCTAAATTACCCAGGCTGGGCTCAAACTTGTGATCCTCCTCTCTCAGCTGTACTAAGTGCTGGGACAATAGACAGGTGCCACCACACCTGACTATGTCTGTATCTCTGTATGTAGATATAGAGAAACAGATATGTTTTCTTTTTTTAGTATATGTTCTGCCGAAATGAGCACTTTCTTTTTTAACCTAGTCACTCAAAAATGCTATGAACAGCTGGGTGTGGTGGCTCATGCCTATAATCCCAGCACTCGAGAGGCATAGACAGGAGGATTGCTGAGTTCGAGGCTTGCCTGAGCTACATAGTGAGCTCAGAGCTAGCCTGAACTACAAAGCAAGACCCTGTCTCAAAAAATGCTATGAACATTGATGAGTTATTTGCAACATAATAGTCTTAACTAATCTCTTTCATCTTTTATTTTACCACCACCTTATAGTCCAGCCAAATGATCTTGGTCTCAACCTTATTAATTTCTTAATTCTGGCTGGTTTTTTAGTTTTTTCCTTCATTATCCCAGTTGCTTGAAACAGTTGTTTATATCATTCTTTTCAATGAAACTGTGACATATACTGTCGCTTCTGTATTCATCCATAGTGTAATAAATAGGTCAAAAAGAAAATGCCAGTGCTAAGCCAGGCATGGTGGCTCAGACCTGTAATCCCAGCACTCAGGAGGCAGAGGCAGGAGGATTGCCAAGATCGAGGCTTGCCTGGGCTACAAAGTGAGTTCAGGGCCAGCCTGAACTACAAAGCAAGACCCTGTCTCAAAAAAAAAAAAAAAATGCCAGTGGTAGATATCCTCATGTGCTAATGAGCTAAAAATATGACTGTTTAAACACAGTAAAGAAAGAAAACTGCTTTTATATTTCATTGGGAACTGTAAGTAAAGGATAAATAAACCACATTTTAAATACAACAGCAGACTATCTACAGTGGCTGGGAACATTGGACAAACTCCCTCATGATGCCACACATTCCAATATTACCCTGACACTCCTGGGCAGCAGGTGGGCCCTTGTTCTAATGGTCAGGTATTTACAGCCAGTCATAAATTGCAATGACGGTATCCTTAACATAAACATCAAATATTTCTTTTGAGTGAGAACAAAGCTTTCATTCTCTAAACCCAAGGCTTAAAGTTGAACTTGCTTAAACAGCTCATTGGGTTGGATTTGTCTCCAAGGTGAATGTCAGAAAGGCAGTTTGTAGAATGGGTATAGTGTGGAGCTGGCTTTTCAAACACCTTTCTCATGCACAGCCTGTTTGAAGATCTTTTCCCAGATTGGAATTAAATACCCACCCTATCAAATGTCTTATTGTTAAATCTATGGGGCTTCCCTCCCCGTACAAATAACTTCCTTTATTAAGTTAGTTATATATATATTTTAAAATATATTCCTTTTTTTTTTTTTTAGTGGTACCAGGGATTGAACTAGGGCCCTTGTGCTTCTAAGGTAGGTGTGGTACCACTTGAGCTAAATTCCTGGCCCTAGTTATATATATTTTTGGTAACATCTTTTGCCACACATTTTTTTGTTTTTTTTTCTAGATGCCACCAACTACACAGGTAAAATTTGACTTTATGATAGCTCTCAGGGGTACTTGAGAGCTTTCTATTTTGTTTTAATGTATCTTAAACATCTATTTTGATGGCTATGAAAAATAAAATACAATATAACTTCGGAGAATTTGTTTCTAATCATTAGCATGTGATTCCTTTACTGCTGCAAGATTTTTCTACTTAGGCTGTTAAAACTTTGGAGTTGGGCCTGAAATTTAGCTCAGTGGCACCTTGCCTGCTTCACAAGCGCAAGATCCTGAGTTCAATCCCCAGTACAGGATTTGGGGGCCAAACTTTGGAGTGCCATATCAGTTCCCAACTGCTGTCTTCTCACCTGTTTTCCCCTAAGAGAACCAAACTTCTTATTTTGTGACAGTTTTTTTATTAAAAAAATAAAACTTAGTTTTTCTGTATGTTTTCTCTTAAACAAAACATTTATTAGTACATTTTAGAGATACATAATGGTAACACTCATAGGGAATTTGCACCTGCACATGATATTTCTATCCTGTCTTTTTTCCCCATTCCTCCCTCAATCTATCTTCTCCTCATGTACAAAAGCTTTGTTTTCACTTTTTACTTCTATTTTCCTGTCCCTTTATTCCTTTTCCCCTCTTTCCTCCTTGTTCCCCTTACCATTTTCACATTTTCTTCCCACTTCCCAAATATTTTAGTCCTTATTTCCACATTTTAGTCCTTATTTCAACTTTAATTTTCACACACCAGAGAATGCTATGTTTAAACATGTATGTCCAATTTATTTCACTTAAGAGTATGGTTTCAAGGTTCATGTCATGCATTTAGCTAGAAATGTCTGATGCTTATACTTCTTTATGGCAGAGTAGTACCATTGTAGAGAAACAGTTGTTGAGATCAGTAGTATTGAATGATTTTTTTTAAATTTATAAAGCACTAGAAACCACATGCTATCCTATCTCCTTGTGTTAGGGATCAAACCAAGGGCCTGATACATGTTAAGCAGTCTTCTCTACCTCTGAACTACAACCCCACCCACTCCTCATTAAAAAATGAAAATGTAGAGCCAGTTGTGATGGTGCATGCTTGTAATCCCAGTTCTCAGGAGCCTGAGGCTGAAGGATCACAAGTTCAAGGTCAGCCTGCACTACCCAGTGACTTCAAAGACAGTTTGAGCTATATGGAGGGACTCTGTCTCAAGCAAAAAAAGAAAAGGGCCACGGATTTAGCTCAGTGGCACTGCACCTGCCTCCAGAGTTCGATCTCTGGTACCAAGAGCAAAACAAAACAGAAAGAAAATGGAGAAATATATTTAAAAGTGAATGAAAGTTGAGAAATTCTGGCAGACCTTTCTCCATACCTTAAATTATTAGGTTATGACATCAAATATAGTGCTGTTTACCAGGCAGTGTGCTAGAGACCAGTCAAAAAATGTTGGAAGAAACACTAGTTCCTTCCTTTTCTGTGCAGTTCAGCTTCCTGGGACATCATGGAGAGCCTGGGGCAGTGGTGGCAAACCATGTAGAGCTTTCAGTAATGCAAACAGCCCAGTGTGGTGCATGTACCATAGGTTTGCCATCATTAGCCTAGAGATTTAGGGGGAAAAAAGTTTTGAGAAACACTGTGCCTCCAGGTTTTTTTCCTGTGCATGTATTAAAGTTATCTTTTTGTAATTGAGATATTACACATCTTGTTTTGTGAGTGTGGGTTTATGATAGTAATTGTGATAACATAAATAGAACAAAAAATTTACTAAGGTGTACAATTCATTGCCATTAAGTATCTTCATATTGTGCAACTCATCATCACTGTATACTTTTTCCAGAACTTTTTCCTTCTTCTGGAAGAAAAACCTGTATTTATTAGGGAATCTTCCCTCCCCCATGTCCCTCTTCCCTCACCCAGCCCTTAATGAACCACAAATCTACTTTCTAGAGATTTTATATGAATAAAATCATATAGCCAGATGCAGTGAGGCATACCTGTAAGTCTCAACACTTGGGAGGCTGAGGCAGAAGGAATTTAATGAGTCCTTTGTCTCAAAATTTAAAAAATAAGGGCCGGAGACTTAGCTCAGTGGTTCTAGTGCCTGCCTCGCAAGCGCAAGGTCCTGAGTTTGATCCCCAGCAACCACATACAATGCTGGGTGTGGTGACTCTCGCCCACCAGCAATCAATACCACATACCACAGTGCCGGGCGTGGTGGCTCACGCCTGTAATCCCCCCAGCACTCAGGAGGCAGAGGCAGGAGGATTGCTGAGTTCGAGGCTTGCCTGGGCTACATAGTGAGCTCAGGGCCAGCCTGAACTACAAAGCAAGACCCTGTCTCAAAAAAAAAAAAATTAAAAAATAAGAAGGACAGTACATGTAGCTTAGTGTAAGGTCTGGCTTCAATCCCCAGTAGCACATACTTATTCAGTGATCATCCTGTCTTAGCCCCCCACGTGCTGGGATTACAGGAGAGTGCCACCACACCTGGCCTAGTGTCATTTGTTGAAGAGACTTTTCTTTCTCCCTAACTGTTCTAGGCATTTGCGTTGAAAATCAGTTTATCATAGATCTATGATAAACTTTTCTTTACTCTGAGTTCTGTCCCATTGATCTATGCCTATACCACAGTGGTTGATAACTATAGCTTTATAAAAAGTTTTGGAGGGCTGAAGATTTAGCTCAGTGGTTCCAGCACCTGCCTAGCTAGCTCAAGGTCTTGAGTTTGGTCCCTGGTAACCACATAGAACAATACCAGGCATGGTGACTCACGCCCACCAGCAGTCAGTACCACATACCATAATGCTGAGCATGGTGGCTTATGCCTTTATAATCCCAGCATTTGGGAGGCAGAGGCAGGAGGATTGCTGAGTTCCAGGCTTGCCTGGGCTATACAGTGAGCTCAGGGCCAGCCTGAACTACAAAGCAAGACCCTGTCTCAAAAGCAAAAAAAAAAAAGATGGGCCGGAGGGTTAGCTCAGTGGTTCCGGCACCTGCCTCGCAAGCGCAAGGACCTGAGTTCGATCCCAGGTAACCACGTATAATGCTGGGCGTGGAGACACGCCCACCAACAATCAACACCGCATACCACAATGCTGGAGGTGGTGGTTTACGCCTGTAATCCCAGCACCCGGGAGGCAGAGACAGGAGGATTGCTGAGTTTGCGGCGGCTTGCCTGGGCGCCATAGTGAGCTCAGGGCCAGCCTGAACTACAAAAGCGAGACCCTGTCTCAAAAAGCAAAAAAAAAAGAAAACTTAGGGCCGGAGATTTAGCTCAGTGGTGCCTGCCTCGCAAGCGCAAGGTCCTGAGTTTGATCCCGGTAACCACATACAATGCTGGGCGTGGAGACTCACGCCCACCAGCCATCAATACCACATACCACAGTGCTGGGCATGGTGGCTCACGCCTGTAATCCCAGCACTCGGGAGGCAGAGACAGGAGGATTGCTGAGTTCGCGGCGGCTTGCCTGGGCTACATAGTGAGCTCAGGGCCAGCCTGAACTACAGAGCGAGACCCTGTCTCAAAAAAAAAACAAACAAGAAAACTTAAGTTTTTTTTCAGAAATGGAAAAACTGATCCTAAAATTCATATGGAGCTGTAAGTGATCCTTAATAATCACAATAATCTTAGGGGGGAATAAAAACAAGAAGTTGGAGAATTTACACTTTCCAAAACTTTTTTTTTTTTTTTTTTTTTTGAGACAGGGTCTCGCTTTTTAGTTCAGGCTGGCCCTGAGCTCACTGTGTAGCCCAGGCAACCCTCAAACTCAGCATTCCTCCTGTCTCTGCCTCCTGAGTGCTGGGATTATAGGCATGAGACACCACACCCGGCATTAGGCCATTGAGATTTTTTTTTTTTTGTCATTGAGATTTTAAGAGATTGTACAGTCTCATATATGTTATCTATTATGCAATCACATACTTAATATTTAATGTATGATTAAATATAACAAGTGTGTTGATGGACAGGTTGGATTCTCAGTGTTTTAATAGTAGCTCAATTCTCAAAAAAAAAAAACCCAAAATCTCCCGAAACATTCTTATATTATTAATACACCTAAGAAGTGCTCAGGACTGCATATAATGGTATCCCTGGGGCAGAAATTAAAGGGGTTCTTAATGTCTGCATTCTGAGGTGTTTGAATTACCTCCCTCCCATATATACACACAACTGCATCTGATGTGGCTAAAATAAGCCCCCCAAAAATCTAATAAAGATTAAGTGTATAACAGAACCAAAAGTTAGTAAGTAATATTCAAAATAGCATTAGTAATGTTTACAGTGACTGACATCCCTACTGAGTAGAATTCCCCAACATGGACTGCTATAATTGGAAAGCTCAGCAGCAATTGAGGGCTTTGACGGACAGGATTACATTCTGTCTTGGCTGGCAACTGCGTGGAAGGACAAGCAGTAGGTTGATGATGTCAGACCACAGACCTGTGGGGAGGAGAGGGCTGCATTCAGACACAACACAAGGTGGAAGCTGGGCCCAACAGACAGTCTTTTCCATATATGGTGTAGTTGGGCTACAAAGGATGTAATGTAGACCATCTAACCAGGGTATCAACAGTGGAAAAACCTCAGAATTAGTTCAGACATTAGTGACTGCAGACTTTTAATTATCCAGACTTGAATAAGAGAGGACTATAGCAGTTCTAAGAATCTATCTTTGGGCCAGAGGTTAGCTCAGTGGTTCCAGCGCCTGCCTTGCAAGCACAAGGTCCTGAGTTTGATCCCCGGTAACCACATATAATGCTGGGCGTGGAGACACGCCCACCAGCCATCAATACCGCATATCACAATGCCGGATGTGGTGGCTCACGCCTGTGATCCCAGCACTTGGGAGGCAGAGACAGGAGGATTGCTGAGTTCGCGGCAGCTTGCCTGGGCACCAGAGTGAGCTCAGGGCCAGCCTGAACTACAAAGCAAGACCCTGTCTCAAAAATAAATAAATATAGATTCTTTTTTTTTTTTTTGAAGCCAAGTATTTAGCATTTGATTAAATCTATACAAAAGTAATTGCAAGAAGTCTAGGGAAGAGAGTGTTCAGTCTTTCCTGTAAAGAGAAGAATGTGCTAAGGATTATGCCTGTTGTTGGATAACGGAAGTGTTGAGGGGACAGGATGCTTACACAGGCCAGAGGAAAGTGAGAACTAGTGTCACAAAGACAGTTGGAAGATATGTACCTTATAAGTATTTTAGTTAAAAATTTGAACCTGGGGCCAAGGGTTAGCTCAGTGGTTCTGGCGCCTGCCTCGCAAGCGCAAGGTCCTGAGTTCGATCCCCAGTAACCACATATAATGCTGGGCGTGGAGACACGCCCACCAACAATCAACGCCGCATACCACAATGCCAGACGTGGTGGCTCACGCCTGTAATCCCAACACTCGGGAGGCAGAGACAGGAGGATTGCTGAGTTCATGGCGGCTTGCCTGGGCACCAGAGTGAGCTCAGGGCCAGCCTGAACTACAAAGCGAGACCCTGTCTCAAAAAGCAAAAAGGAAAAAAAAAAAAAATTGAACCTGAACCAAATTAAGCCTCTAGGTTTATAGAAAACACAAAAAGAGAGGTACATGTTCAGTGATATCATGAGGAGGCAGCAAAATCCAGAATGTGGGAAACTAGGATAAACAGCATTGTCTCTTCTACCAGTAATTTTTCAAGAAGAAAATAATAGCAAGGAAGAAGCCTATAAATTAAAAAAATGTTTAAGAGCCGGGCGTGGTGGCTCACGCCTGTAATCCCAGCATTTGGGAGGCAGAGACAGGAGGATTGCTGAGTTCAAGGCTTGCCTTGGCCACATAGTGAGCTCAGGGCCAGCCTGAACTACAAAGTGAGACCCTGTCTCAAAAAAAAAAAAAAAAAAAAAAAAAAGTTTAAGAGATCTTTCAGCAAAGTATAGTGAAAGGACCTTATTTGGTTCTATATTTGAACAAATGAACTGTCAAAAGTATTTTGACACGGGAGTTTTGAACATTGAATATTTGATACTTAATGCTATTGTCTGGTATTCTTGGCATAATAATATTGTGAGAAGCTGAATAGTTTAAAATATTCAATAATTTGGGTCAGGGATTTAGCTCAGTGGTTCCTGTGCCTGCTTTTTAAGCATGAGGGTCACAAGTTTGGTCCCTGAAACCAAAAATTTTTTAAAAAAATATATATAGTAGGGGCCAGAGATTTAGCTCAGTGGTTCCAGTGCCTGCCTTGCAACCATAAAGTCCCAGGTTCTATCCCAGTAACCATGTACAACAATACTGGGTGGTAACTCATGCCCACCAACAATCAGTACCACATACCACAAATGCCGAATTTGGTGGCTGAAGCCTGTAATCCCAGCACTCGGGAGGCAGAGGCAGGAGGATTGCTGAGTTTGAGGCTTCCCTGGGCTACATAGTGAGCTCAGGGCCAGCCTGAACTACAAAGTAAGACCCTGTCTCAAAAAATAAATAAAAATAAATACATATATATATATATTTGGAAAGCCAGGTGTAGTGGTACACACCTGTCATCCCAACACTTGGGAGACTGAGGGAGGAGAATCGCTGTAATTTCAAGGCCAGACTGGGCTACATAGAGAGATCAAGGTCAGCCTGATCTGGCAACTAATAACAAAAAACAAAAATCAATAATGAATAAAAACCTGCAGAAGGTTCCAGTTTCAATGACAAAAAATTAAAGCTACTTATTTTTTTTTTTTTTAAACTGGGCCTTGCTTTGTAGTTCAGGCTGGCCCTGAGCTCACTATGTAGCCCAGGCAAGCCTGGAACTCAGCAATCCTCCTGCCTCTGCTTCCTGAGTGCTGGGATTACAGGCTTCAGCCACCAAACTCGGCTTTTGTGGTATGTGGTACTGATTGCTGGTGGGTATGAGCCACCATGCTCAGTATTGTTGTATGTGGCTACCAGGAGTCAACTTCAGGACCTTGTGCTTGCTAGGCAGGTGCTAGAAGCATTGAGTAAATCTCTGGCCCTAAAGCTACTTTAAAACATGAAAATTTGCAGAACACCTGTTAGACAATCTTTGACTGTTTGTAGTAGGAATAAAAACAGTTAACATATGCTTGACTGTGTAGACACTTAACAAAGAGCTGTATGTGTTGATATACTGATATATACTCCTTGGAGTCAGTAGGTTCTGTTGTTATACGCATTTTGTAATTGGGCAGTTGAGGCCTGTGAGCTTAATGTCTCTCCTGGTGTTGCTCAGTAAACAAATGATGGAGCCAGAATTCAGATTGAGGTGGTGTGACCTCAGAGCTCAGGCTGTTAATCCCTGTGAAATTATGTCTCCCTGAAAATGCTGTCAGTGGTTGAAGGGTAACCAAGAAACCAAAAGAATTATTTCTCCATTTATTATTGAGAAGCCTTCCACAAAAATATACATCCCCAATTTTTTTTTTTTTTTTTTTTGAGACAGGGTCTCGCTTTGTAGTTCAGGCTGGTCCTGAGCTCACTATGTAGCCCAGGCAAGCCTGGAACTCAGCAATCCTCCTGTCTCTGCCTCCTGAGTGCTGGGATTACAGGCGTGAACCACCATGCCCTGCACTGTGGTATGTGGTATTGATTGCTGGTGGGTGTGAGTCACCATGTCCAGCATTTTATGTGGTTACTGGGATTAAACTCAGGACCTTGCGCCTGGGAGCCAGGTGCCAGAACCACTGAGCTAAATCTCTGGCCCACATCCCCCAATTTTTTCAGGCGGACAAGGTGCAGATGTTAGATACTTCTTGGGGTGGATTAGGACCAATTTTAGGTTCATAGTTGGTGTGTGGCATAGCTTATATCTAGATGTTCCCCCACAGTGTTATGCTGTAGTAGGTGGGACTTTTGGGAGGTGGCTGGATCATGGGTATATGAAACCAATTAAAGGTATCTGAGAATGGATTAGTCCACTGATTAGGTTAGCATAGTTGTGGGTATAGGTACTATATTGGGAAGGATCACCTGGGTGTGGGTAGCACCAACAGATAGGCTTGTAACCTGAATGGAATAAAAAGGGCAAGAAAGGGTTGCCGCTTCCTGCCCACCTTGCCATGAGCTCTTTCTCCTCTGCCATCCCACCCTACCTTGGAACCGACTATGGTCTGAAACATGAGCAAACTGAGCTAAAATACTTCTTTCCTCCTTACCTTGCTGCAGGTGTTGGATATTTTGTCCTAGCAATGAAGAAGTTAGACAGTTCCCAGTATTATTTTATTTTGAAGTTACCTAGTCATACAGGATGTACTAGATGTCCTTTAATTGTAAAGAGGCAAATCTTTTTGGCATGTTATCTTATCTCCCATTACACCAGTTGTCACAGTGTGACTTTGACACTCCTCTCATTAAAAGAAGGATTTGATCTAGCCTGTCTCTTGAGTTTGAATGGAAGCTTCACTGTTTCAGCCTGGATTTTTGGTGGGCTCTAGGTCCTCTATGATTTCTTCCGGTGCTGGGAATTGAGCCCAGGCCTTTGTGTGTCTACACATTCAACTGTGCTCTGACTTCTAAGCCTTGACCATTAAAAGCATATAGTTTCTGCCGATTAGCGTCCTTTGGAAGCTTGCTGGAGTTAAGCTGCTCTCATGTTGTGAGGAGCCTAAGCTAGCCCCTGAGAAGGGACCACCAGGAGGATCCAGCACAGAGGGTCTGAGGCTTCCAACCAATATCTGCGTCCTACCCCTAAGTGAGAAGGAATAGGTCCTCACATGATCCCAGCGCTCAGGCCCAGGGTCTTCAGAGGAAGCCCTGTATGTTGCTGAGTGGAGACAAGCTCACTTCAGAGTTTTGCCTTCTGAAATCCTTGGCACTCAGAATCCTTGTGCAGAAGAATTGGTGGCTTTGTGCCACAGGGTTGGGCAGTTTGTTATACTGCCATAATAACTAGAGCAATATTCTTTTTCTTTCATCCTGAAGAACTTCAATGTGTCATCATAATTAGCTATTTTTTTAGCAACTCTTTGTATAGGGTTACTTGAATTCAGTCCTGGAAAGCCAAATGAGTAGAACAGAATTCTGTTTTCTGTTTCTTTTTTTTTTTTTTTTTTTTTGAGACAGGGTCTCACTTTGTAGTTCAGGCTGGCCCTCAGCTCACTATGTAGCCCAGGCAAGCCTGGAACTCAGCAGTCCTCCTGTCTCTGCCTCCCAAGTGCTGGGATTACAGGCATGAGCCACCATGCCTGGCACTGTGGTATGTGGTATTGATAGCTGATGGGCATGAGTCACCACACCCAGCATTGTATGTGGTTACTGGGATCGAACTCAGGGCCTTGCACTTAGGACGCAGGTGCCCGGAATCCAGGCACCTGGAACTGCTGAGCCAAATCTCCAGCCCTCTGTTTCTTTCTTTCTTTCTTTCTTTTTTTTTTTTTTTTGCGACAGGGTCTCACTTTGTAGTTCAGGCTGGCTCTGAGCTCACTATGTAGTCCAGGCAAGCCTCGAACTCAGCAATCCTCCTGCCTCTGCCTTCCAAGTGCTGGGATTACAGGCGTGAGCCACCAGGCCCGGCACTGTGGTATGTGGTATTGATTGCTGGTGGGCGTGAGTCTCCACGCCCAGCATTGTATGTGGTTACTGGGGATCAAACTCAGGACCTTGTGCTTGTGAGGCAGGCACTGGAACCACTGAGCTAATCCTCCGGCCCCCTCTGTTTCTTTTTTTTTTTGCTTTTTGGAGACAGGGTCTCGCGTTGTAGTTCAGGCTGGCCCTGAGCTCACTATGGTGCCCAGGCAAGCCGCTGCGAACTCAGCAATCCTCCTGTCTC
>PVIC010052324.1:0-12201 GCA_004025085.1 Thryonomys swinderianus | reverse complement strand
AAAAAAAAAAAAAACTGTATGTATTTATTGACATATTGTATATACATACAAACATATACACGTACTACATATGGAGCTAAGGATATACCTCAGTGTTCCATATAGAGGTCCTAGGTTTAATCTGTAGTCCACCTGGCCAAAAGGCAGTCCACCTACCTAACTTAATACCTAATTATAGTTGTTTATTGTTTGATTTCTCCTGGATATTTTTTTTAGATAAGGTCTTGCTTTGAAGTTCAGGCTGGCCCAGAGCTCACCATGTAGCCCAGGCAAGTGCTGAACTAACAGCAATCCTCTGCCTCTACTTCCCAAGTGCTAGGATTACAGGTGTGAGCCACCACACCCAGCCAGCATTGTAGTATGTGGTTGCGTGGATCAAACTCAGGACCTTGTGCTTGTAAGGCAGATGCTGGAACCACTGAGCTAAATCTCTGACTCCACACAGTGTTTTTAAATAGTGAATAATTTAAAAGGATGTATTTGAGGCCTATGATGTATCTTATTGCACAAAGTTTTCCTAGATCCGATCATTTCATATCAGAAAGTTGATTCTCCACTTAGTCACCTTAAAAAAAATTGTAATTTGTTCTGAACATTTAAAAGAAAATATACCAAAAACTGTAAAATTTGGAGGAGAGGGGCTTTGCTTTATTTTAATGATAAATAGGGTGTGGTGGCATAGGCCTATAAGCACTCTGGAAGTTGAGGCAGAAAGATCACAAATTGAAGTCTAGACTAGATAATTTAGGAAGCTCTTGTCCCAAGGTGAAAATGTGTGGGCATACGGCTTACTGTAAAAAAAGGTCCTGGGTTCAATCCTCTGTACTAGAAAAAATAATGTTAGGCTCTTGGTAACAGTGGAAAGTTTAAAGATTTACCTACTAGAAGGAATTTTTTATGTATTTTTATTTTTTTGCCAGTATGGGGTCCTTATACTTGCAATGTAGGAAATTCTGAGCTAAATTGACTAGCCCTAGAAAGGATTTTTTAGTAAATGATGTTGAAACAGCTGGTTTGTTGGTGCTGGGGGAAAGGTCTATTGTCATATCTTTGCATGCAAAGTAGACCTTCCAGCTAGGGGAGTACTTTAAAGAACAAGAGGAGAAAAGTTCTGAAAAAAGCCTGAAAGAGAAATTTTTTTTTTTTTTGAGACAGGGTCTCACTTTGTAGTTCAGGGTGGCCTTGAGCTCACTATGTAGCCCAGGCAAGCCTTGAACTCAGCAATCCTCCTGTCTCTGCCTCCTGAGTGCTGGGATTACAGGCGTGAGCCACCACGCCCGGCACTGTGGTATGTGGTACTGATTGCTGGTGGGCGTGAGTCTCCACGCCCAGCATTGTATGTGGTTTCCGGGGATCGAACTCAGGACCTTGCACTTGTGAGGCAGGCACTGGAACCACTGAGCTAATCCTCCGGCCCAAGAAATTATTTTTAAAAGAGTGTATGTTTGAGCTGGAAATTTAGCTCAGTGGTTCCAGCGCCTACCTAGCAAGTGCAAGGTCCCTGGTTCAATCTCTAGTAACCACATACAACAACAATACCAGGTCTGACTCATGCCCACCAGCAATTAGTACCACATAACACGATGCTAGACTTGGTGGCTCATGTCTGCAATCCCTGCACTTGGGAGGTAGAGGCAGGAGGATTGCTCAGTTCCAGGCTTGCCTGGGCTCCATAGTGAGCTCAAGGCCAGCCTGAACTACGAAACAAGCCCCCATCTAAAAAAAAAAAAAGTTTATATGTATATGTTATACTCACATACACAAAGGTTTTTTATCATTATTTCTTAAATTTTTTTAGTACTGCGAATTGAACTCAGGGCTTTGGGCTTGCCAGGCAGGTGCTGTGCTACTGAGGTACATCTCTGGCCCAATAATAATCCTCTGTTAAAAAAAGACAGTGGTTGTGGTGGTGTGTACCTGTAATCCCAGCTGAGGCAGGAGGCCTGCCTAAGAGATGAAGGCCTTCCTAGAATAAGGGTGAGACCTCGTCTCAAAAAAAAAAAGTGATATAGATAATAAGCAGTGAAAGATATTATCTAGGGTAGACTAGACAGAAGTATGACTAACTCAGTATTTTCTAAAAATTTATCAGGAAAGTAAACTCAAGAGATGTACTTGGACTGTTGATGGTGAACCTCTTGGAGCTTTCAGTGACACAAAGAGCCTACTGTGGCACATGTGCCATAGGTTTACCACCACTGGCTTAGACTGAACAGGGACACCACAGATAAAGAAAGACGCAAACATAGCTTAAATACACATAGTCTTCCTAAAATGTAGTAATGGAAGAAAACAAATGCAGTGCGTTAGTAGTTGAACACCATTTTTGCTTCAAGTGGCAGAAATTTGCACAGTTTGTAATATCCAGCTTTGGTAAGGATGTATAGGCAAATGTAGCTATTGATGATGAATTAATGGGAAGACAGCTAAACTGGGGGATATCCATTTAGTATGTAAAACATTCCAAAGCATGCTATCCGTTGAGTAATGAAAACAAGTTGTGAAGTTGCACATGGTGGTACACACTTATAATCCCACCACTCTGGAAGCTGAGGCAGGAGAATCACCCGGAGTTCAAAGCCACCCTGAACTACATTGCAAGACAACAAAAGGTTGCAGGAAGTATTGAGAGTGTGACTTCATTTATACAAGGTCATTCCTGTGTATGATGGTTGCCTCTTGAGAGAAAGAGGAAAAGGTGATTTTACCTAATCGCACTAGTGTGTTTATGGGAAGAAGACTGGCTGTAAGGGCTGGCATGTAATTCAGTAGTAGAGTATGGCTGCTGTGCCCAAGAACCTGGGTTGCATCCTCAGTGCTGCAGGGGAAAACATGAGTGATTCCACTTGAGGTCTGCTGCCTGTTTGAGACAGAGAGAGAGAGAGTGTGAAGGGTTGGCAGGTTCAGAGGTTCCCTAATAACCAGAATACAGCTGGACAAAAACCCAGTGTGTTATTGTGGAACTATGGCAGTTTCACCAGATGTAACTAGTTAGTCAAAATGTTCCTGGTACATCTTCCTGCTGTGTTTCCAATGGCTAGTGAGTTGAGTGCCAAACTTTTTCTGAAGGTCAGCAGTTTTTGCCAAAGAAATTATAAAAGAGGAATGGGTGACCAGCAGACAAAGGCTATTTGCACATAATGTACAAGTATGATTATCCTTTGGGTTTGTAAATAAAATAATTCTGAAATATGAATGGAATTAGGATATAGAAAAATCACACAATATATACTTAGGTGTGAGGAGGAAATTTTTTCCTATTGCTAAGAATAGAACCCAGGGCAAGTACTCTCCCAGTGAGCTACATCTCCTAGCCTGGTATGGGATTTGTTTGTTTCAAACTGTCTTACAGATAATAATTTCTTTACTGAAGTAGGCCTTGTGGTAGATCATTTCTCTGACATGCTTTAGGCTGTAGAGATGGTCAGAAGTTTTTATGTGGGCCATAGAATAAATTATCCATTATCAACACAAAAATTCATTCAGAGCAGCAGTTAGACAAATAGGAGTTAAAACAAGTATTCCTTTTTGGTCTAGCAAAGTTGCAGACAGATTGGGAGTTTAATTCCCTGTGCTAGAACTTTGTAAATTGGAGCAGCTTTCCTCAGGGTATCTCAGCAGTATGTGGGAAGTTTTGTTTTGTCTCTTTTTAAGTTTTAAAAATGGCATTCTTTTTTTTTTTTAAATGAGGATCCTATTTCTAGAAATATGTCTTAAAATAACAATTACCTTTTGCAAAAAATGATGATGTTCGTCTTGTTAGGCAGTCTCTTCACTAAGTGGTACTTAGATCATTGGTGATGCATGTATGTAATGCTGGTAAAAGAACAGAAAGCTGGTCACAACACATTAAGTAAAGATGTATGTACAATAGTGCAGTGCTCCCCACCTTTTCTTTTTGAGACAGAGTCTCACTGTGCTGCCTAGACTAGCCTTGAACTCCTGGGCTCTGCAGTTCTCCTTCCTTGGCCTCCCATGTAGCCAGGGTGATGGGCCCACACCCAGCTAGTGCAGTGGGATTTTTGTGAGCAATACACAGGTGCAGAAGCCCATGTGAATAGGTGAGAGCTGGAAAGCTAAACCCAGCGCTAAAGTTATGAATGGTTCTCTCTTTCTGTGCTTTGCTTCTTTGTTTTGCTTAATTTGTTGTTTCCTTGGGAAGCATGCTGTGTGTCCCTCACTGAAAAGCAGCATGTTGGTATCTGAAACTCTTCTTCCCCTGAGGTAGAGCCACTTGAAAAGGGGGCCAGGCCTTACAACAGGCCTGGTCTGCCTTGGCCTGGAGACCCATTTCTAGCATGCCTGCTGCACAGGGGCTAAGAGCTGCTCTTCTTTCTCCTGGAGGCTGCCCAGGCTGGGTGCTACAATGGCCATGGTCCTCCTGGGGTGCCTCCCACAGAGGTTAATCATTAATCTCATGCTGCCAATGCTTATCTCCTCAGGGCGCAAACCGGAAGAAGAGGGTGTAGAGGATAACGGGCTGGAGGAGAATTCTGGGGATGGACAGGTATGTGCGGGCTGCTGGAAGGGAACTCAGTGGTAACCAGCACCAGTCACACATGTGATGGGTTCATTTTGCTTCATCCCAGGAGGATGTTGAGACCAGTTTGGAGAATTTGCAGGACATCGACATGATGGATATCAGTGTGTTGGATGAAGCAGAGATTGATAACGGAAGCGTTGCTGACTGTGTGGAGGAGGAGGATGCTGACAACCTTCCAGAGTCCCTGTCCGACAGTAGAGAGCTAGTTGAGGGAGAAATGAAAGAGCTTCCGGAGCAGCTTCAAGAACATGCTGTAGGTAACTGGGCAGTGTCTGGAGTCCACTAAATATGCCCCCACGTACTGTGGGAGATGATGAGGTTACAGTCGGCAGGAAGGTTGCCACTGCCAGCTCTCTAGAATAGTAGCCTGTGCACACGTAAGATTCAGGTGATTCTGAAAATGCACTGGTTGAAAGGTGGTCTCAAAAAACATGGGTGTCTATTGTCTATCCCTGCGACATGATGGGACGGTGATGACCTTTCCTGCTGCAGGGTAAGGGCATGGATACTTAGTGCTGAAATAGGAAGAGGCTGGAAATTGATCTTCTTTTGAGATGAAGGCTTGCTGTGTTGTCCACAGTTACCCTCAGAAACCTAGATCCTCCAGCATCAGCCTCTTGAGTAGGTAGGACTACAGGCAAGTACTGCTGTGCCCAGCTTTGGAAGTTTATCTTTCATTTGGTGTCTTCAGAATAACCAGTCTTTAATACTGACCTTAACATGAATTTTAAAGCCTTAGCTTTTTCCTATTAGAAACATGTCATCTAACAGACATTAGATATCGTGTCCTATAACCTGCTCACATCAGTACAAGACAAAAGTTATTCTTGTCCTCACGTTCCAGAGAAAAATTATGCAGTAGGAAAAAGATATCTCCAGCCCGTAATACAGTATATATTAAGCCAGGCTGATTCCAGAGTCCATGTGCTTAACTCATACACCGCCTTGCCTGGACACCATGCTTCACTTACACAAAGGTGAGTGCTGTCAGATGAGACAGAAAAGCTGGGAGTTGTGTCTCTGAGCCCTGCTTTGTGTCCTGAGCAAGGGCCTCACTCTGCACAGTTCCCCACCCAGCTCAGCATCTGCTGCCACCTCCCTGCCCATACATCCTCCTGCAGGTGACTCTCAGTATCTGTAGACCAGCAGGATGTCTTTGAGTAGGGAGTTGCATTCTCTTTTTTTTTTTGAGACAGGGTCTTGTTTTGTAGTTCAGGCTGGCTCTGAGCTCACTATGTAGCCCAGGCAAGCTGCCACGAATTTAGCTATCCTCCTGTCTCTGCCTCCCAAGTGCTGGGATTACAGGCGTGAGCCACCACCTCCAGCACTGTGGTATGTGGTATTGATGGCTGGTGGGCGTGAGTCACCACGCCCAGCGTTGTATGTGGTTACCAGGGATTGTACTCAAGACCTTGCGCTTGCAAGGCAGGCACCGGAACCACTGAGCTAACCCTCTGGCCCGGGAGTTGCATTCTTAATTAAAAAAAAAACTTTAGGGCCGGAGGGTTAGGTCACTGGTTCCGGCGCCAGCCTCGCAAGCGCAAGGACCTGAGTTCGATCCCCGGTTACCACATATAATGCTGGGCGTGGAGACACGCCCATCAACAATCAACACCGCATACCACAATGCCGGACATGGTGGCTCATGCCTGTAATCCCAGCACTCGGGAGGCAGAGACAGGAGGATTGCTGAGTTGGCGGCGGCTTGCCTGGGCACCATAGTGAGCTCAGGGCCAGCCTGAACTACAACGCGAGACCCTGTCTCAAAAAGCAAAAAAAAAAAAAAAAACTTTAGAGCTTTTCTCACTTAAGGAATAGATTTCTTTTTGTTTGTTTTGTTTTGATTCTCATTCACTAGAATGAGGAAGGAATAGCAGGAATGTTTGCATAGTTAGTGCAGCAGGCACACTTCTGATTGACTGTTTTTTTTCCTTCCTATTTAGAAAATAATACTTTTTTGAGTCGGGTTCACTGTATGTCTCAGGCTGGCTGTGATCTTCCTGCCTCAGCCTCCCGAGTGCTGGGATTAGAGGTGTATGACACCGCACTTGGCAGTACATTTAAAAATAAGACTCTGGAAATGCCTGTGTTTGTCAGTAGTGGTTAAATACTTGAGATTTAATAGACCCAGTGGTTTTCAAGAGTTGAGAACGTTTACTCGATCTGCTAGTTGATGTGCAGCTTTGGCCAAATTCATTAAGATCTCTAGGCCTGTGATTGATCTTGAGGATCAGATGGGTGGGCATTTATCCCACCCTTTGGGAAAAAATCATCAAGCTGTGTATGCACTGTTTCGGCAGTATTTGGAGCAGTACCGCTTCTTTCTCTGATGTCAGTCACTGCTCTTGAACTTCTGTGTGTGGCAGAGATAGGTAGTTGTGTCAAAGACCCTCCTACAAAGCCTAAAATCCTTACTTTGTGACCCTGATAGAAGTTTGCCGGCCAAGAGCATGTGTGGAGTCACTGTGTAGTTTGCTCTGACTGGTGATAGTACAGAGAAGACCTCTTGGTCCTAGACTGACCTGCAAGGAACCAGGGAGCCAACCTTCTGGAGCTTGAGGAGGGTGAATTCTGGTGCACACGTGTGCAGCTCCTGGGTGACAGTAAATGTGGGGGTTTTTAGTGTGTAGGACTTTGATTAAAGCTTTGATCATGGGTACATCTTTCCCAGCCAAGCACAGATGATGAAGAAAATACATGTCTCACAACTATCCCCACTAAATTCAGACTAACATGGGGGGCTTTATGCAGATAGCCAGAAAGACTGTTGAGGTATCAGCATCTGAGCCCAGTGCTGTGCTGGGGTCCCTGGCCTGAGGGAGCAGAGTTCCCCCACACCAAAACTCAATGTGTATCCAGTAACCCAGCCCTACAGGTGGAATATAGATTATTCACTTGGGCTCCTGCTCCCAGGTTTAGAAGCTGATATCGGGAGGCAGGGCTCTGAGGTATATCAGGGCCATGGTCCTGGCATTAGTAGCGTCTGCCTTGGGCATGTAGCAGTGCTTAGAAGCTCCATGGTACAGAGAGCTTCTGAATTTTTTCCAGAAGGATAGCCCCCAGATGCTTCTCCACCAGGAGAGTCTAGATCCTGTCCAGTCTGTGTCAGATAGGCTGTTTTCTGCTTGGGTTTGCATCTTGAAACCCATACTGGTACTGCTTCAGTGGATTTCCTAGTCTCTCTGTAAGTAGACACTTGTATGTAATATGCCTTTACTTGCTGGAATCTTTTTTTTTTTTTTTAATGTTTTTGTTACAAGGTCTTGCTTTGTAATTTAGGCCTTGAACTCACTATCTAGTCCAGGCTAACATTGAACTTGTAGTGATCCTCCTGCCTCTGCCTCCCAAGTGCTGGGATTACAGGTGTGAGGCACTACACCAGGCAAAAAAAATTTTTTTTGAGATAGGGTCTCTGTAGTTCAGGCTGGCCCTGAGCTCACTATAGCCTAGGCAAGCCTGGAACTCAGCAGTCCTCCTGCCCAAGTGCTGGGATTACAAGCATGATACCACCATTGTGGTATGTGGTACTGATTGCTGGTGAGTGTGAGTCACTATGCCTACTGTTGTTGTATGTGCTTGAGTTTTTTTTTTTTTTTTTTTGTGATACCAGGGATCAAACTCGGGTCCTTGTGCGTCCAAGGTTGGAGTGGTACCACTTTAGCTAAATCCCCAGCCCTTTTCTAGTTTTTTGAGACAAGAGTCTTACTTTGTAGTTCAGGCTGGTCCTGAACTCACTGTGTAGCCCACGCAAGCCTCAAACTCACAGCAGTTTTTCCATGTCCTGAGTGCTGGGGTTACAGGCGTGAGCAGCCTTTTTCTTTTGAGACAAGGTCTCACTGGAATCTTATAATGGTTTTGGGGGGTGGGGACTCTGCTCAGTAAAGACAAAAGTAAAGACAAAGTCTTGCTAATTTCTCTATGCTGGCTTCAAATTTGGTGATCCTCCTGCCTCAACTTCCCAAATAGCTGGGATTACAAGAATGTAGTCCAACACCTCGCTCTATAAAGCAAGTTTAACTCGTGTGCAGTGTTGTTTTGCTATAAATGATTTTCTTGGCTGGAAGCTTTTCATTGTACAGATGTGTGTATTTTGTTGCCTTATTATTGGTTTATGTGTTCACCGTTTGTTTCACAGGTAGATGACAAAGAAACTATAAACAATTTAGATACTTCATCATCTGACTTCACTATATTACAGGTAAATTGTTATATGTCTCAATTTTAGAATCAAAGATTAGACCACAGTTTCTGGAAACCATCTCTGGCCCTGCATGACAGTCCCAGCTAGCGGTCTTGCGAGGTTTGTTCACTTGGTCAGGCCCTTGAGGGGTTTGCTCTCTCCTCGCCCCAGTGTCACCTGCTTGTTTCCAAGCAGCTTACCTGGCGCCCTTCAATCAGGGTGGCTCAGCAGACCAAAGGGTATATTTGGTGACACTCATCATAGATTGAATATCCCTTACCTAGCATGCTTTGGACAAGAAGTATTGTGGCTTTCATGACTTTTCAGATTTTTGAACTATCTGCTCAGACATACTGAGATGCCTTGAGAATGGGACCCAAGTCTTAATACAAAATTTATTTATGTTTCATCTACAGCTTACGTACCTTAACCCGAAGATCATTTTATGCCCTGTTTTTAGTGTGCCTGCGTCTCAGCCCCGGCTTGTCACATGAGGTCAAACATAGGATTTTCCAGTTGTACCACCTCCATGCTTAGAACTTTGCAGATTTGGGGCCTTTTCAGTTTTCTTTTTTGGGGGGAGGGTACAGGCAATCAAGCTCAAGGCCTTGCGCTTGTCAGGCAGGTGCTGTGCCACTGAACTCCATCCTCAGCCCTTATGTTTTTGTTCACAAGCAAGAGCAGAACTAACAGGATTTTCAAGGATGTGAGTCTTAGGTTTACTCTCAATTTTTTTGGCAAGTCTCAAGGATGACATTTTTGGAATACACTTGCCTAGTTGCTGTTTAGCTTTCAAGAAAGTTCTGTTGTGAGTAAATGAAAATACAGGCAACCTTTGCCCCTTCTCTTCCCCTTAATGTGTCACCTATGTTGTTTAATTAGAAGTGATCTGCAGTTGTGCCCTCCATTTGCTTCTGCCAGGCAGGGTCAAGGGAGGTGTTGGGAAGCCAGAGCTCCAGCCTCAAGGAGGGTGCAAACCCCAAGGAAACCGGGTGCAGCCAGCTCACCTTCAGAGCTGATGTCTCTGCAGCTGCAAAGTGATGCAACCATCCTGATCAGAGTCAAGGAGGTGGATCTTGTCACTCTCTAGTGTCTTTCTAGGTCAGACATTAATGTAGAAAACATGTGATGAGAGTAGATTTGCTTCTCTCTGAAGGGAGTAAAGGGGGATTTGTTTTGATGAGATCATTTGCTTTAGTCATGTCATTTTTTTGAGATGTGGTCTCGGTATTAGTTCAGGCTGGCCTTGAACTAAAGGTATTCTCCTGCCTCTGCCTCCTAAGTACTAGGATTACAAGCTTGCACCCCTACAAGTCTTAGTCGTATTCTTAATTCCAGCGTGGAGTAACATGGGAGGGGGGAGCACAGTGACAAGTCAAACCATGAGGAAATGACCGGTTTTTTAGGGTGCCCCAGAATAGCAGTATAGTTCCCAGTGGAAGTCACAGCCCATTCATAGTCATTGTTAAGTATGTGGGCCGCCATGTCAGCTACCAAGGAACATACTGAGAGGTGTGTGCAAATGTGAAATGCACAGCATCGGGCTTGAGCAGTTAGGAGCACAGGCATCATATGGCCTTCATAGCCTGTTGCTGATGTGCTTGTGTATCCTTGGGAAAGTTACTCAATTACTCTGGGTCATGGTGTCTTCATCTGCAAAAGGGCAGGTGGTGCCAGTAGCACTCTTTGGGCTGTCCAGTGATGAATATGCATGTACCTAAGCATCTCAGCTCTGTACCTCCCTGCAATTCCAGGTAGTGTCCTTTGTGTGCACAGGACACTGGGGCCTTTCGTGGGCAGCAGCTGGCATTGGAGTTAAGAGATCTGAGTGTTGGGGAAACTGTTCTTAAGGAGTCACTGGAGATGGCCAGAGAGTCTGCTCATAGTGGTAGGCAGGCGCAAGCAGCAGGGGCCAGGGGACAGACCTGAATGACCCGGGTGACAGAGGGAGCTGGCCTGGCAGGCATACTGATGGGAGGGGGTAGAGGAAGACAGGGGAACATGAGAGGGCATTAGCTGCCATGGGGCAGGGCTGGTGCCCTGAGGTGAGGTAGGAACAGGCATGAAGGGGTTGGTGATGTAGCTCAGTGGCATCACGCCTGCCTTGCAAGAGCAAGATCCTGAGTTTGATTCCTGGTACCTGGGAAGGAAAAGGTGCAGGTGTGAAACCACCTGTGCCTGCTGTCCACAGTGTTGAGAATTTTCAGAATTAGCACTAGGTTATTAGCAGGGACAGGGTGATTGATGGAGGGTGCCAGGCATTCAGTGAGACACTGCTGGCCTAGCTTGAGAGCTCATATAAAAGGACAGGTAGCCAGGGGCCTCCCCCTCCCTGTGACAGCTAAGACCTTCCCAGTCTCTGCAAGGGCCAGATAAGGGGAGCCAGGTCCCCTTGAGAGGAGACCCGCTTGAGGGGCCGTAGGCTGTGGGTCTGCACCTCTCCACCAGGTGAGCTTCTCAGTCTCTTGGGAGCCACAGTCATGATGAAACCGAGGTTTCTTCTGCCTGGCACAGTCTTATTTCTGTCTTTTATTGCAGGAGATCGAAGAGCCATCTCTGGAGCCAGGTACTGTCCAATGAAAAACTTAGCAGTGGGGGTTTGGAACCGTTCTAGTTTTCACCTTCTCTAATTTAAAGTCTTTAATTTAAAAAATTTACCGTACTGTAGTGTACGTTGTTCTAAAGCTGTACAATCCAGAACATAACCAGGATCATAGAGATTGGAAACCCAGCCATATCACCAGATCTGTGAAAGTGGTGAACTCTCATTTTACAAAATACATTGGTGAAACGAAACAGGCTCGGGCCTTTTTAAACAGAAACGCATCTAAACATGATGGAAAGAGTGGGCATGCTCTCCAGAGCTCATGCCTGCACCCCACGAGACAGATCTTGTGATATCGGGCAGTACCTTGACTGTGTGGTGTTTGGTGGAGGCAGTGCAGGCAGCAGTAGGGAGATCATGAAACCTGTGGACACGATGGATTCCAGAAGAGCAAAGAGCTGCTGCTTCATGAGAACACCACATAAACATGTTCCCTTCTGGACTGCAAATATCTCAGCACCCACAGAAGAGTCTGGTATTCATGTTGGACTGTCTGTTAAACGAAATTCAAAGAAATTTGGAAATTGAGCTGTTCAGTGAATGGTGATAAAGTCATTCATTTAAGCAACCTGGACTTCAGAAGCTAAATTTGGAAGAGTCATGTGTACACGGCAACAGAATGGAAGACTGTCAAGAATCAGCCAGAAGGTTTTGGGGGTTAAATCTCTGGGATGCTTTTCTCTCCCCTGTAGCTAGAGGCTGGCGTAGCAGTGGTCGGAGCGCAGGTAGTGTACAGCATAACTGTGTGTACCCGCGGGTTTTCCAATCTCTGTGTAGCTAGCAGTGCTCTTCGTGTTAGTGTGGCAGCCGTGCCAGTTCCACATTTGTGATTGCTTTATTTCCCTGGTAATTAAACCTTGTGCCATTCTATTC
>PVIC010052323.1:0-12211 GCA_004025085.1 Thryonomys swinderianus | reverse complement strand
AAAAAAAAAAAAAAAAAAAAAAAAAAAAAAAAAATACCCAACACAGGGCTGGAGATTTAGCTCAGTGGTTCCAGTGCCTGCCTTGCAAGTGGAAGGTCCTGAGTTCGATCCTGGTAACCACATACAATGCTGGGCGTGGTGACTCACGCCCACCAGCAATCAATACCATATACCACAGTGCCAGGCGTGGTGGCTCACACCTGTAATCCCAGCACTTGGGAAGCAGAGACAGGAGGATTGCTGAGTTTGAGGCTTCCTGGGCTACATAGTGAGCTCAAGGCCAGCCTGAACTACAAAGTGAGACCCTGTCTCAAAAAAAAAAAAAAAAAAAAGACCCAAAACAGAGTAACATAACTGTTTAAAAATAACTTTTGTGAAAGTAATACAGGTTATGATAAAGAACAAGACCATAAATAAATATTATTTGCTTATTTAATAATGTGCTATCTCTTTATTCTACCCCTCAAATATAATCTTAGAGTGACAACACTTGGCAATACATGCTTACATATTTTTATTCATATATATATATTTTTTTTTATTTCACAAACCTAGAACAATATTGTTCATAATGATTATTGCCCTAGGTCTATGAATAAACATTTTGTTAATACAGTAAGGCAATTTCTATCATATATATTTTAACTTTCTGTAATTTAAATTTTAAGGCTGTGAATTTACTCAAGTAATGTTTGTGCTTTAATATTTTCTGCTTTTATAAACAAATTACTATAAAAAATTCATTGGTAATGGTTATTTGTGATTTTTACTAGTGGTACTGGGGATTAGACCCAGGGCCTTTTCATTGAGCTATATCACAAACTTCCCTTCCTTTTTTTTTAAATTTAATTTATTGGTACATTATATATACACATCAAAATTACACTCCCCACTGAGAATTTCTTTTTGAGGCATGTTTTAACTAAGTCAGTAATTTACCCAGGCTTGACTTTACTTGCTGTCCTTCAGCCTCAACCACTCATTGTGCTAGGATTACAAGTGTATACACCCTGCTTGGGTGGTGTTAAGTTTTTATGCATTGCTTTAATTAATATTTTAAAGTTTGAGCCCAGTGTTGAACTTTGAAAATTCTATTTATTGATGAATAAAGTTTTATCTCCTCTGTCACTTTCACTGAAGCATAACACAGAAACATTTGTCCTGTGAAACAGCAAAGCCACTGTCAGTTGGGTGACCTTTTTAGACTTTCCATCTCTGAGATTCTCCTTGGGCTGTGTTGTGTGTGTCACTGCGGACACTTATATCTCTTTTTCATTCACCCAGAACACAGATGCCGCCTTGCTCCCTTGCATCAGTTATCCTGCATTTGCCCTGGATGATGAAGTGCTGTTCAGCCAAACACTTGACAAAGTAGTGAGAAAATTAAAAGGAAAATACGGATTTAAGCGTTTCTTGAGGGATGGATATAGAACATCATTGGAAGATTCCAACAGACGCTACTACAAACCAGCTGAAATTAAGGTATCAAAAATATGTCATTATAAGGTCCCAAGTTCAATCCCCATCCCACCCCCCAAGAAAATAATCATGAGAAATATTTCATGGTACATGAGAGTGATCCAAAGCACAGAGTCAGGAGGCTAACTTCTTAGGTTTTGGTTCCAGATCTACTATTTAAGGGCTGTATTGCCTTGGGCAAGTTGATTAATCTGTAAGTTTAACTTTCATCAGTAAGCAATGGTTGTACTTATACTATGAGATTCTTGTGAGGAGTAAATGACTTAATATATAAAAAAGTGCTTAGATCCTTATATAATGTTATTACATAAGGTCCATTTGCTCCTTGTGAGCTATACTGAACAATTTTTCTATCACATTTTCAGTCCATTGACTGTTCATCTTATATAATACTAAGTTTCTGATTATAATCTAGCTTTCACTCTGTTAAGCAAATGCTTTTTTAAAACCTCTTTCTTTCCTTCTCTTGGAAATACAATTCTCTAAATGATTTTCTTTAAAATATAAACATTTTATTTAAAATATATATGCCAGGGCCGGAGGGTTAGCTCAGTGGTTCCTGCGCCTGCCTCGCAAGCGCAAGGACCTGAGTTCGTTCCCCGGTAACCACATATAATGCCGGGTGTGGAGACACGCCCACCAACAATCAACACCACATACCACAATGCCGGACGTGGTGGCTCACGCCTGTCATCCCAGCACTCGGGAGGCAGGGACAGGAGGATTGCTGAGTTCGTGGCGGCTTGCCTGGGCACCATAGTGAGCTCAGGGCTAGCCTGAACTACAACGCGAGACCCTGTCTCAAAAAGCCAAAAAAAAATAAAATAAAATAAAATAAAATATATATGCCAGATACAAACATCATTATATCCAGGTTTATACTAGCTCCTTTAAACTCATCCAAAATATTGTAAATTTGCAAAGAAAGTTAGCATCCTTGCATATTGTTGAAGATGTGCCTTAACAGGAAGACAGAAATTTATTTTTGTAATAATCCTCTTAACTTTGATTCATTCATTTATAAATTTATAAATTCATTTATAAGTTCACTCATTTATAAATTTATTTTGTAATAATCCTCTGATTCATTCACTGAATTTGTGATTTCTATGAGTCTTTGTATAGAACATTTCTAAGCAATGTTAGACCTCATAATTGGCAATTAACACGCCATTATAAAAGTCAGTGTACACTTCATTTTGCAGGACAGCTAGACATGCTTTTATCATTTTCTTTCACTTCACACTTGTCTTTCATTTGGGAGCACTGGAGTCATTTTATTTTGTACAGGTTTTAAATTTTACAGCGGTGTTATAGTCTGAGGGTTGGGATAAAAGAGTTTATCTCTTAAGTGCCTTCAAAATTTTCTTTCCCATTTAATTTGCTTCGTGAGCTGATTTATCGTCTTTATGTTTTAATTGGGTCACTTGCAACTGCCTTTGTTCATACTTTCGATGTTGAATCAGTCCAGTGTCTTCTACTTCTGCACTGGCTGCTGAGCCCCAACCAGGGAACCACACTGGAAACACGCGGGCCCACATTAGGACTTTGTGTTGGTTTTATCCTCCTCAGTGCTTTCACTTCCTGTCACTTCTGCTGTGACACGTTGAAAGCTGTTTATTTTCTCTCGTTTATTCCTGTCTTCAGTATTTTGCCTGTTACCTCCTACTGGATAGTCTTTCATTTCCTGTGGCCTCGTCTGCTGCACCTCTCCTTCACCCATATATACCTCCATCTCTCTCTTGGCACACAGAAGGTGCTCTGTCTTCTTTCTGATGCTTACCTTACATATGCATATGCGTACATATACATACCCTGTTCTATTTATCTTTTACTTATTCAGGCATCTCACTAATAGTTTTCTTCTCTGATAGGAAATGTGTATCTCTCCTTCTTTGTTCTTGTCTTCCTCTTTTTCTTCTCCCTCAATTTAAATTGATTTCTTTTCCTTGACCTAAACACATTGAAATTCATCATTTTAAAAAATAAAGAAACTCCTTCAGCCCTAATCCTGTCTATCTCCCTTCCTCTTGCTGTTTGGAGGCACGTTTCTGTGAATCTTGGTGTAGACCTCATTTCCCCCACACTTGTTCAGAATCTTGTCTGTCCCCAGCACTCCCAGGGGTTGTGCTGATGATACCAGTCAGTTTCAGTCGCTTAGTCTTTACCAATGCTTTTCCAACCTTATTTTACTCAGTCCTCCTTCTTGGAACTCTCTCCTCCATTTGTAGCAATCCAGTTTCTCTTCTGGTTCTCTGCTTATGTCTATCACTGTCCTTCTCAGTATTCTCTTCCTCCACCCCCACTAAACATTGCTCTTTTCCTGTGGTCTATCCTCAGCCTTACTTGCTTTTCAATCTATCCAGGCTCACAGCTATCCCTACCAGTAGTACTTATCTCTTATTTATCTGACTCATACCATTCCGCCCAGTGCCCTGCTCAACTGTGCTACTTTTTTTTTTTTTGACATCTTTACTTAGATGTCCTATAGTCTGTATTTAGCTTCCACTTTTCTTCTGTCCAGGTTTCAAACCTGAGTCATTCTAGGCTCCCCTTCCTCTGCATCTACCTGTCTAGCTCCAAAAACTGGCCAACTTAGTCTTCTTAAAAATGTTAAAATTATTTCCCTTTCTCTTTTTTTTCCTTTGTTTATATGAATGGTTATAGTGGTCACGTTTGGAACAGTTTTGTCTTCAAGGGGACATTTGACAGATCTGTAAATTTTTTTTTTTTGATTGTCACTTTAGAGGGTGCTACTGGCATCTGGAAAGTAGAGACTGGGCATGCTACTAAACATCTGTACAGCACAGGATGTCCTCTATAACAAAGAATTATTGTCTTACAACAGCAGTAGTAAAGTAAAGCTAAGATGCCCTGGTTTAGGCAGTTGTCTTTTCTTGTTGGATTGCTCTAGCAGTCTCCTGAGTGGAGTCCTTATTTCTGGCTGTATAGTTCTTTTCAGTTCTGTCAACTGCCCAGTCTTACAAATAAATCTGATGTTGCTCCGTATTCATCAGCAGGCCCTGTTACTTCAGGTCAAAGTCTCATTCTCTCAGCATGACCTTATCTAGCCTGAGCTACCTATTGGGCTTTAATTTTTTGTTTGTTTGCTTTTAAAACTTGTTTTTGTTGTTGTTTGTTTGGAGAAAGGTCTAACTGCATAGTCCAGGTTGGCTTTGAACTCACAGTGATCCTTCTACCTCAGCCTCTCAAGTGTTGGGGTTACAGGCATGCATCACCACCACACCTGGCTTAGGGTTTAGATCTTAGTGCTACTTTATTTTTGCTTATTCTAGAAATACTACAGTTTGTACTCTTGTTGCTTTTGTGTGTGTTTATTCCTAAGGTTAGCTCTTCAGTGAAGCCAATGGAGCACTAGCTGAAACATATTTTTGTTCTATAAACCCTTCCCTGACCCTCAAGGCAGCCTCCAAAGTTTCATTCCATATTCCAGATGAACCACGTATGCATATGTCATGCTGAACTATAGTTGTTTGCTTATGTGCCAGCCTCCACCAGAAGCTGTGAGTCAGTGGGCAGTTTCAGTCATTTGTCTTCATATCTCTGTGTAGTTGATGTTAGGTATTAGTAAGTCCTCAGGAAAGTTTTATTAAATGATTGCCATTTGATGGATTGAATAAATGAGCTTTTAGATAAAAAAGAGTCCTGAGAATTTTTATAAAGAGACCAATGATGCGTATAAAATCACTTTTACTTGAAGTTATTACTATAAAATATCTTTTATATATATCCTAAATTGTTCTAATTTGTTAGTAAAAATTTAATATTTTATTTTGTTTTAGCTATTTGATGGCATTGAATGTGAATTTCCCATATTTTTCCTTTACATGATGATTGATGGTAAGTAAGCTTTTTCCTGAAATTTAAGCTGTAGGATATCAGTGGTTTTAAAAGAGCAGAAGTGAAATATGACTCCTTTCAGCAAGCAAATAGAGCACAATTCAGTGATGCTAACTGCTCGGTATTTTTATGTGCTACTCTTCTACTTGGTGAGCAAATGTTAAATCATATAAAGATTTTAAAAACTACCTTGAAGTATATAAGAATGATACTAATATATTATTCTTATTTACAAAATCTTTTTGTTAATAGAAATCATGAATCTTCTAATCACATCATTGAAAATATCTGTAACGTGACTATAGAATCAAGTTCTTAGAAAAATATCTCACACATTTGCATTAGTTTATCATTTAACAAGAAAAATGACCACAATAATTATGAAAGAGGTAATAGACTTTTCTAAAGTGAATTTATGATGCCTCCTGAGCACAGATGCTATTTGATTTTATGTTTTACGTTTTAGGAGTTTTTAGAGGCAATCCCAAACAAGTCAAGGAATATCATGACCTTTTGACTCCAGTGCTTCATCAGACCACAGAAGGTACAACTGTTATCGCAGAACATTCTTATGAAGTGAATAAATGAGTCCTTAATTTAAAAGAGTAGTCTCTATTAATTTATTTTGAAAATCTTTTTAAAAAAAATCATTAAACTAGACAAGGATAGAGTTGAGCACAGGCAGTCATGCATGGTGGTGCTACGATAGTTTGCATGTGGGTGATTTTTTTTTCTTGTTATTTATTATGTAACTTTTTCACTTTGTGAAATGTGACAGTAACATAAAGTGGCTGGTTTTTTTCCTGTTCATCTAAAAGGCTGTATTTAAAAGAATGTTGCCTCTTCCCACCCAGAAGATGCTTGGAGAAGCACTCCTTTTGTCTGAAGGCATTTGCTTTTCCAAGAACACGCTAGCCTCCTCTTTGGAGTTGCTTATCTGAGCCTTTCACATTGTGTTTTCAATATCTGCTACTATGCTAAGATCTCATCCTTTGAGGATGGGTGTAATATTTTATAAATGGTCAAATTCCCAATCTTGTGAGTTCTCATTGATTTCAGTCAAACACCAATGGAGCCATAAAAGAACATAATTGTCTATTCTGTAAAACTTGAAAATTAATTCTCAAAGGTGTTCCATAGGCAATTTTCTAGACATCTTTAAGATTGGAAGTATTAAGTAGGATATGAATATTCTCATGAAAGAATAGCTTTTAAAGCATTTATATGGAAGCATTTATAAGAATGGTGTACTGGCTTTTAAAAGGCCGATATAATCAATTATAAGATTTATGCCTGTATTATTTTGACATTTTCCATAAATATCTCAGAGTAAATAGTTCGTATCTTGTGCCCATCTTTTACAACTTGTGTAGTGTTAAAAACAGAAATATTCATGGTTTAACACTGGATTACAAATAAACTGATTTTTAAAAATATTTTGTCTTAAATATTAAATTACAAATAAATACTAATTTTTAAAAGCATGTATGTCTTATGCTCCAAATAATCTCTTGCCTAATGAGTGAAATAATGCAAAAAATGTAATATTTGAGACCTTTTAAATCAGCTGTTTTGATACTCAAGTCCTCGTAGAATGCTGAAGATCTGAGTCTCACATACTGCCTTTTAGGCTTCAACATCCTCAGAAAGTAGTGTCCAAAGCAGTCTTTGCAGATTATATATCATTTCACTGGTTTTAGACATACATATCAATATTGATCGGTACCTGAAGAAGCTAGCAAAGTTTTAAGGAAATCTTTGTAAATTTATTAGGAAAATTAAGTTTAGTATGAGTTAATATTATAAAAAGTAGTGTAAAAACTCCTACTCCTTAAATAATAATTTGTTTTGTACAAGAAAAATTTAAATCAGTCACAACGAAAGGTGAACTTTTTTCTTAAGTGATATTAAATGGTAGATAGTGGGCTTAATATTTAAATAGGGATTTCTTTGCTCTAAGCAGTGGCTCAAGGTTATAATACTTAAGATCAAAGTGTCTATTTGCAAAGCATTCATACCCTAATCATATTAAAAATAGCTTTTTCTGTGCCTGTATATATTTGCATATTATGTATTTCTCAACTCATCTAAAGCTGTTAAAATTAAATGTTATTAAAGTAGATATGTATACATTGTTGTCTAAATCATTATAGTAGGCCCCATTGCCTTAGTGTTTTACAATCAAAAAGTCTTTCTCCCTGTTTTTTACTAGCAGTATCTCAAAGGAACCAGAATATCCTATCTTTTATAGTTTGTCAAATCCACTGTAACTTCAGGTTCTTTAACAGAAATTTTAGAAGGACACTGCTTTGTTACATTTTAAATATACTTATTTTTAAACCTTATAGGATATCCTGTTGTGCCAAAGTACTATTATGTGCCAGCTGACTTTGTGGAAAGTGAAAAGAGAAACCCTGGTAGTCAAAAGCGATTTCCTAGCAACTGTGGCCGTGATGGAAAACTGTTTCTTTGGGGACAGGCCCTTTATATCATTGCAAAACTCCTGGGTAAGTGAAGAAGGTTAGGAACATTTTTTTTTTCCCCTCTTATTGTCAAGCTGTTAGAAATAAGTAGGTCTTTGCTAAGGTTTTTCTTATATTTGGGTGGTATTCATGCTGTCAAGAGGTCTTTGGGGAATTTCTTAGTGTATAAAAATATATTAACATGTCTGTTTAACTGCATGATGATGGGCAGTTTCTGGGAAGAAAGTCAAACAGGTATGGGTATTATGATCATTTTGGGGTTGCTTTCAGCTTAATAGATTTCTAGCAGAAGGCTAATAGAACTTTGAATTATTTTTATGATACAATAAAAATTTGCTTTAATGTAATGGTCACATTTGGACATTGCATTAGTAAACTCTTGTCAAGAGGAATCGGCCACCTTTGAAAATTCTTTTTTTTTTTTTCCCAATAGATAAATGTTGAGAGTTTGTTTAGTTAGCTGAAGGCTTAATGGAACTATTTATTCATAATTCCTTGGAGTTACTTTTTAGCTTCTTCCACAGTACTCTTGGGTACATGGAGACAGGTAAGTTTAGTAAACATAAAAAATCATTATGTATCACCTGTGCGATTTCTTGCTAAAATTTCAAATATTACTAGCATTTCCAACAAAAGGAAATGACAAAAGCCATTTTAAAGTCAGAATTCCTTTGTGACTAACGGGTTATAAAGCAAGCTTTATACTTTACCTACACTAAAAAAGTAACTGCTTACTATATGAAATATTGTTGTTGGCCTTGTAGCTTCTAGTACTTCTATATAAATGATAAATTAGTGTGTATTGTAAGAGTAATCATTTTTGGTTTTTTTTAATGTTTCATTAGAATGGAGTATTTCAAAGACCAAATTTTCAGTTTGAGCTTACATAAAAGAACAGACAGAAACAAACCAAAGAAAATTAAGTTAATGCTTTTTTCAGTTTGTTCCTTTCCTAAGTGTATTTTTGCAGTTTCTATGTATATACTTAATGCTAATTTAAGAACGTACAGAAAAAATGTTTTTTTCTTTCAAAGGGCAGCTTTTTGACAAGGAATTGATATTTACAGGGTTTCCTTTTAGATTTTTCTAAGAGGGTAAAAAATATACATGAAGTAGTTTTCTTAGAATCAAGCCAAATTTGGAAAGGTTAACTCTAGATAGAATGTGATTTCCATCTCCTTAACATAAAGAAGTTTTTTGATTACAGCTAAATAAAATGCATTTTAGTATAGGAGTAGTTAATCTGAGTACAAGAATTTTTTTTTTTTTTTTTTTTTTTGAGACAGGGTCTCACTTTGTAGTTCAGGCTGGCCCTCAGCTCACTATGTAGCCCAGGCAAGCCTGGAACTCAGCAATCCTCCTGTCTCTGCCTCCCCAGTGCTGGGATTACAAAGCATGAGCCACCACGCCCTGTGGTATGTGGTATGATTGCTGATGGGTGTGAGTCACCACGCCCAGCATTGTATATGGTTATCGGGATCGAACTCAGGACCTTGCACTTGAGAAGCAGGTGCCAGAACCACTGAGCTAAATACCCGGCCCCTATTTATTGTTTTTTTTAAAGTAGCATTTAAATCATTTCATTGTGAGTGTGTGTGTGTGTGTATGTATATTATATATATATATCTTTTTTGTTTGTTTGTTTTGTTTGGTTGGTTGGTTTTGATTTTTAAAGATAGTATCTTGCTCTATAGTGCAGCGTTGCCTTAAACGCACTGTGTAACCTAGGCTGGCCTTGAATTTTGGGTAATCTTTCTGCTTCAGCTTCTTGAATACTAGAATCCAGGCCTGTACCACTTTACCTGGCTAAAATATTTTAGGTTCTTAATTTAAATATAAAACTTGTGCATTTATATGGGATCCTATGTGATGCTTTAATGTATACATTGTATAATATTCAGCTTCTTAATATTTTCTTTACCCTGAACACAAAGTTGTTGAGGTAAATCCAGAATATATTTTATAGAATTTTCTGGGCATAAACATGCCATTAACTTGAATCCTGTTTTTTAAGGATTTAAAGATAGCTATCCTTGTTTAAAGAAATACTTGTTTATCTTTAGAGTTTGGCACCATGAGTAAATGTAGAAAGCTACTGTGCTTTATCCCGGTCTTTTATTTTCATTTTAAATATTCTGTAGTTGTCTGGATATAATTTCTTTCAGTCTTGTCCCTTTATCAGAAAATTCATGTCTTTGAATAGCCACAGTAAAGACCTCTATTTTGCTCCTGAATGATAAGCAATGCAGTGGGGGAAAAAATGTGTGAGTTAACTTGACCTTTTAAGGATATTTGTTACTTTTACCAATATAGAAATTAATGATTATATGTTAGTTTTTCCATATTGGTTAACCGATTTATTATTCTTTTGTGTGGTAAATCAATCTATTGAGATTCCACTCTGTATCTGGTGCTGTGCTCCGTAATGGGCATAACCATGAATAAGAAGGCTAACAGAGTATGGAGTTATAGATGGCTGCACTGTAGAAGTCAGAACATTATGCTGACTATAGAACTGTGGTACAAAGAGAGAAGTGTAAAGGCAGTACCCAGAAATAAGTTTGATTAACCATTTGATTAAGGTCAATCTTAGTATATTAGCACTTATGCTTTCTAAGAATATTTCTTAACTGGTTACCATTTCTAAATAACAAAAATAGAATATTTTTTCTGTAGAATAATAGTGAAATATTAGTTATATAAATGTTCTTTATTGAATTTTTTCACATGATTGAACATACAAATGAGCTAGGAAAATGATGTGCTGCTTGTTTAGGATGTCGTGTACAAATCAACCCTGTATTATAAGCTAACCTGAAATTAATAAATTCAAGTTACTTCAACTATACTTCTATAATTTTTGGTTTAATATTTTTTTCTTTTTGTAATTTTGAGCCAGGGTCTCACTTTGTAGTTCAGGCTGGCCCTCAGCTCACTGTGTAGCCCAGGCAAGCCTAAAACTCAGCAATCCTCTTGTCTCTGCCTCCCCAGTGCTGGAATTACAGGCATGAGCCACCATGCCTGGCACTGTGGTATGTGGTATTGATTGCTGGTGGGTGTGAGTCACCACACCCAGCATTGTATGTGGTTACCGGAATCGAATTCAGGACCTTGTGCTTGAGAGGCAGGTGCCAGAACCACTGAGCTAAATCTCCGGCCCAATTTTGGTTTAAATTTTACAAAAGTATTATGTTACAGACAGGAAAATATCTGCCATCTACTGTTCATGAGCAAGTTACTTAACTGTTTGGCTCTCTTTTGTTGTCTGTAAATAATTGTGAAGATTAATATATATGAAATACTCCAAAGATGTCAAGTAAGTAGTAAGCATTATCTAGATGCAGCTGCTATCTTCCCTTCTCTTACTTTTTCTTACTATTCCGTTAATAGTATTTATATCATTAGTAAAGAGATACTCCAGGAGTTACTAAAACTCTTTGATAATTTTTCTTTATTGGTACATTTTATTGGTACGTTATATATACACATCACAATCAACGTTCCACATTGAGAATTTGTACTAGTATATGACACAACCTAATTCTCATTTTTCCTCCTCCCCTACCCACTCTACCTCTCCCTACCCCTGTATACACAAGCATTGTTTCCTTTTTTTAACATTGTTTCTTTCTTTATTATTTACCCTTAAGCCCCATTACCCTTTGAATATTTACTATTTCACAATATCAATCATGCATTCTAGAACACATTTATAACTTCATTTATAACTGATATCAGAGATATTTGCACATCTGTGACCTATATTTCACTTATGAGAATGTCCTGAAGGTACATCCATTTGAGTATAAATGATTCAATCTCATCATTTTTGATGGCAGAGTAATACTCCATTTTATTTTTTAAAAAAAACACATCTTCTTTATCCAGTCTAGAGTTGATGGGCTTTTGGGTTGTTTCCAAGATTTAGCTATCACAAACTGAGCTGCTGTAAACATGGTGCACATATGTCACTGTGATAGGAATCTTGTAATTGTTTTGTGTATATCCCCAGCAGGTGAATGGCAGTGTCAAATGGAACCTCTAATCCTAGTTTTTTGAGGAATCTCCACACTGATCTCCATAATGGTTTTACTAGTCTACATTCCCACCAACAGTGGAAAAGGATTGCTTTTTCTCCACAACCTCGCCAGCATTTGTTGCTGGCTAATTTCAAGATAGAAGCCATTCTTGGCTGCGATCACAAAGTCAACCAACGATAAATGCTGGCGTGGCTGTGGGGAGAAGGGAACCCTTCTCCACTGTTGGTGGGATTGCAGACTTGTGCAACCATTGTGGAGATCTGTGTGGAGATTTCTCGGAAAACTAGGACTACGGGTCCCATTTGACCCTGCTATACCCCTGCTGGGAATATACCCAAAAGAACTTAA
>PVIC010052322.1:0-12350 GCA_004025085.1 Thryonomys swinderianus | reverse complement strand
TGTGTGTGTGTGTGTGTGTGTGTGTGTGTGTGTGTGTGTGTGTGTTTTAATGCAGTATTACTCTGCCATAAAGAATGACAAGATTGATTCATTTATGTGCAAATGGAGACACCTGGAGGACACACTAATAAGTGAAATAAATAGAACACAGATATGCAAATACTGGATCTTTTTTTTTGATAGAAGTACCTGTAGAGGTAAAGGAGCTCTAGAATGTATGATTGTTTTTGTAATATCCAAAGGGAATTTGGTATGGGAGCATAATGAGGGGAAGAAATAAATATGATTTGGAAAAAATAAAAGAGTGTGTATATACGGGGTGGGGAGGGGGGGTGGGCAGGGATGTGGGTAAAAAATGAGAATTGACCTGTGTCACATATTGGTACAAATTCCCCAATGTTTTGTGGGATTGTGAGCTGTGTATATAATGTACGAATAAAGTTTGCTGAATAATGCAAAAAAAAAAGTTAAGAGTCAGTCATAGATGTACACCCTTCTAGGGAAGGAGCAAATGAGTTCTGTGCACATTCTATTTTAACTCCAGCAATTGATATTGGCTGGAAAAGAAGAAGATCAAACAACAAGTTAATTTAAAAAGAGTGGATAGTATGCACATTAATGGCAACTGAAGAGGGATTGTTTGGTTGGTAGATAGATATATAGAATTAATGGTTACATTGTTTTTACTGAACTTATTAGTTCACTCCTATAGATTGGTCTATCTGAATATCTGAAGTTTTGCCTGTCTCATTAGGAAGAAACATGTGCAGATTCAGTTGGTGGTGGGAGAATCCATATAGATAAAATTTTACAGTGCCATGAGCAAGGCACATATAGGTGTAAATTCAGCTGAGAAGAGGATTTATAGGCTTTATCTATATGAATCAATTCCCATCAGTTTGTTGATGGGCCAGCAACTGACCAAGACCAATACTGTTTGTATGTGATCATAAGTGTGAATTGATTATTGAATCAGACTTTATTTTAATACCAGTTTTATTTTCACAGCAAAGTTGCATAGGGAGCTCAGAGTTTCCTACATGTCCTCTATCCCCACAGATGCATTTGCCCAGAGACCTACCCACAGAAGTGGTATATCTGTTATAACTTGTAAATTCTTCCTTCTGTGCATCTGACCTCTAATATTGTATTTAGGGCTGTAGAGCATTTTGAGTTATTTTTTGTGAAGGATGGAAAGTCCACCACTGAATTCACTGAACTGAATGTGGATCTCCATTTATTCTAGCACTACTGGTGATTAGACCATCTTCTCTTCTTTGCACTGCATTTGTGTCTTAACCAGTATCATTTGGTCCATACTCAAGTGTGCCAACTTCTGGAATCCTTCTGTCCCACCGATCGATCTTCATACCAGTATTTTGCCCTTGGGATTTCCATAGATCATAGTTAATTCCAGAATTCAAATTATGTCAGTTTTTCCACTTTGTTCAGTTCTTCAATATTGTATCCACTACACTAGATCTTTTGTCTTTTACTATACACTTTAGGGTCAGTTCAACAAGATCAACAGATTGATTTGTGGGACTTTTGTAGGTCTATAGTGAATTTAGGCATAAAGTTGAAAAGAATTGATGTCTTGATAATATTAACCATTGTTACCTGTATCTGTATGATCATGTATTCTGAAAAAAAAATTTCTTTCCAATCTAAAAATCATTTATTTCCTTTTCTTGGCTTGTTGAAGTAGGTGATACTTGGAGTATTATGTGGTAGAAGACAGAAATATCTTTCAGTTTACTTGATTTTACTGAGAAAGCTTCAAGTTTCTTTCATGCCCAAGTATGGTTAGATGTAATGTCTTTGTAGTCATTCTTTGTCAAATTGAGGAGTTCCCCTCTACTCCTAGTTTGTAATAAGTTTTTTCTTTTAATCATAAATGAGTTGTTATTTGTCCAGAGTCTTTCTGAAATTATTGATATCATTGTTATGGTTGAGTTCTATAATGTCCCTCCAAACTCTTGTGTGCTCACAGGCAATCTTGTACAATGCATTTGGATTGGGGCAGGAGACACTGTAGTCATCAGTGGTTCATTCAGTAGGCTAAGTTCAACAGCTCTGTGTGCTGTTAGGATGTGAAGCTTGGTTACAGACAGGTTATTGAGGTGTGACCTGGAAAAGGCTCTATCTGTCTGTCTGTCTGTCTCTGTTTCTTGACTGCCATGATATAAGTGGCTTTCCTTCACTGTGCTCTATTCCAGGCAGTTATGCCTTGGAGTCAGGATCTGTGGACTAAACAGTGAGGCAAAGTAAACTTTTTCATCTTTAAGTTGCACATACTACCTATTTCTTCTATCACTGAGAATGCAAGCGAGACAATGATCATCTCACTTTTTTAGGCTTTTCATGTGAAGGATTACATTAATTGATTTTCAGTTACTGAACCAGCCTTCCATATCTGGGGTAATTCTTATTTGGTTATGCTGTCTAGTTTTATTTTCATAAGTTCTAGGCTATCTTTCTCTTTGCACCTACTGATTAGACTCAAAAACTAAATGCTTCATACAGCTTAACAAATTTCTGTTTCATTTCAGGAAAATCTAAACGGTATGCTTCAAGAATCTTGCTATTAGTTAACAATTATTTATCACATATATGGTATGCCAGACTTATAAGATTTGGAGATGCTGATATATATTCTTCCCTTCTTATTGTCTAAGAGCTCTAAGACTAAAGAGAATAATGATATATACAAATGAGGCAGTAGTTTGAATGCTATGAAAATTTTGTTGATAAGATGAAATAAAAGGAAGAATAACTAGATGTATTTGGAAAATTTGGGGACTGCTGGCAAAAGATGAGACATTAAAGTTGAGCAGCAACCACAATGGATAAGCTACATGAAGTGATGCCAAACTGCAAATTTGTATTTGCCCTATATTTGTTCCACAGTAGGATAAGGTTATTATTTCACTTCCTTACATGGTTCTATGACCTCTCTGTGGTTACCATTTGAGAAGTGGTGAGTGGATGTCAAAAACCATTAAGCAAAAGCTCTTCTGAGTTGGTTTGTTAACTGTAAGAAATAATTATCCTACCAAGTAAAGAATGCAAAACTGAATGTCTATAAAACTGTCAACATTTGGAAGGATTTTTCCTAATTATGAATTTTTCTTAATGATGCTTCTGGAATTGGTGTCATGGAAATTTTAACAAAAAAATATTAACCCCAAATAAAACATCAGTTAATAAGTTTTACTGACACAATCAGGGCAAGGATTTGGAGATGCATACCAGAATAGGAACTGTGTTTGAAAAAATTAAAAGAGTGTGATAATTAAAGCAATAATGAACCCATATTTCTTAACTTCATGACTTACCCCTCATTTATTCATTCATGCATGAAAGAAAATAGAGATTTTTAGGGTCAAATGGTCTTTATTTTTTCAAAACCAAACCAAAAGATGAAATAAGTTAATTTTCTTGGACATTTAAGTATTTATGGACTGTTAAAAATCCAGCCAATCATCTAGATGAGACTGCTGGCCAGAGGGAATATCTGGGCTGTATAAGAAATGTTTGTGCATGCTTTCTTCATTCTAATGCTGTCAGTCAAATGTCTTAATTGCAATATCCATCATTTATCGGGTAAGACAATATATTTATAGAGTCTGAATGAATGAAGTGTGCTGTGATTTTTGTTAAAAAATAAAAAGAATCATAGGATTTAGGAAAATCAGATTTTTCAAATACTGAAAATGTCCCTAAGAAAACTACTATAACTTTAAAGTTAAAAACATAAAAACAGATGGTTGAATTTTCTATTAGGTCAGGTCTAGAAATGTGTATAATCAAATTATCTGGTATGGAATAAATTTATAGATTCAAAAGTGATGAAGTTATTACTTCTTCATCATGTGCGTAGTATGCTTCAACACCTGCATATATAATGCTGCTTTAGCATACATTAGTGATGACTGAAGGTAGTCTGAGCAGCGACTAGCTGCTCATTCCGTTTAGATGAGGTTCAGTGGGAACAGCTTCCTTTCAGCAGTACTGCGTGTTATAAATGAGTTGGTGCTTTTTCCTTTAAGTCTGTTTTACCTATTAGTAAATGATTCAACTTTCTATTGTGCTTTGTGATTTGGCATTAGAAATACAAAAGTGAAGATCTTTTTCTTTTAAGATGGAACCTCTGAATTTGATTTATTGGCATTTTTTTCATTCACTTGAGTATATCGTATTTTGTTGTAAAATTCAGGAATACATATTTTATGTACATGTTTTACAACAGTGTTAGTCCAGGTTTGCATATATGTTCTTGCAGAGCTAAGCTCAAAGACAAACTGAGTGTGTCTGACAATATCATAACGTTGTAAATGACAAAACAGAGATATATTCCATGAAAATGTCCTACCCAAAGAGCAAGAATACAGAAGACAAAGGATTCAAAACTGAATCTGCACCCCACCTGAGTTCTTACGCTTTGTAGGTGGCTAACTGCTAGTTATGCCCCACAAAATTTCATGGTCATGCAGACAACTCGCATTCTGGGGCCTTTCAAGTGGCAATGCAGTTCCACTTCAGTCCTGGATTCTGAAGACAGTGCTTTAGCCTCAGGTACAGGCAGGCTTGCACTGGCTGGCTCAGAAAGGCAAGGAAGATGGCTTCACTTGCTATTTCACTGGGACAGAGAACATCTATCTGAGGAGAGGGATATGTCAGATCTTCATAGTCCAATGGAATTCAACAGTGATCTTTTTTGAGGAATAGAACAGGTAAGAGATGTTTCTAAAATATACAGAAATACTCATTCTAAATACCACAGAAGAAAACATGGACATTTACATAATACACATGCAGGCAGAATTGCAGGATCAGTTAGTAAATTTTCATCAGTAGATGTTGAGGGAAATATTTAAACTACTAGAAAAAAACCATGGTGCTCAGTGAAAGCTAGCATAGAATGAAGACATCATTGCTAAAATAATATATTTTTCATATTATGCAGACAACTAGGTTGAGAGTTTCTTTGTAAGTAGTCAGTATATGAACTTAATCAAAACTTCATAATTTTCTTATATAATACAGTGAAACAGATTACTGTCAATTTAGTCATGAGTAGCTTTGTGGCAATTAATTCTACTAATTGGAGGTTCTACTAGCTTCTAGGGCAGCATTTTTACTAATGGTATAAATAAGAACATGGCTGACACATTCATCAGATTGATGAAATTTTTAAAGGAACAATTAAGAGCCAGGGTTTAGCTCAGTGGTGTCATTGCCTGCCTTGCAAGCTCAAGGTAATAAATTAGAAAAAAAGATAAAGGAGTAATTAATTCCTTTATCAGACAAGATTAGGTACATTCAGAGTGATATGGCCATAGGCTAATTTATCAAACAGAGAGAACTAATATCTAATAAACAATTGGATTAGGGATTGTCAAATCAAATATAAAGTAACATGAGATTTTAATTAGTATCAAGAAGCTTACATATATACACTGAATATTTAAAATGTACACAAGTCAGTAGCAGATTCCAAACATCTGTAATGTGCTACAAAAAAGGGGGAAAAAACAGTGATGTTCAGATTATCATAAGTAATTCTCTGAGATGCAAATGGAGGAGGAGAGAACTGGGCCTGGTGGTGAAGACCTATAATACAGCATTATGCAGAAGGAAGGAAGGAAGGAAGGAAGGAAGGAAGGAAGGAAGGAAGGAAGGAAGGAAGGAAGGAAGAAAGAAAGAAAGAAAGAAAGAAAGAAAGAAGGAAGGAAGGAAGGAAGGAAGGAAGGAAGGAAGGAAGGAAGGAAGGAAGAAGGAAGGAAGGAAGGAAGGAAGGAAGGAAGAAAGAAAGAAAGAAAGAAAGAAAGAAAGAAAGAAAGAAAGAAAGAAAGAAAGAAAGAAAGAAAGAAAGAAAGAAGGAAAGAGGGAAAGGGGGGAGGGAGAGAGGGAGGAAGGAAGAAAGGAAGGGAAAGAGGAAGAGAAGAAAGGGAGAGATTTTCTTATTGATTTTTTCATCAGTTGATTCAGAAGCAGGCTGAATGATAGAATAAGAGGACACTGGCTCTCAGGCAGAAAATCTGCTTTATATTCTCACAAGGGTTCACCCAGTGGAAATGTGGGGACCCCACCTGAGAGGTGGTGTCCTGTACCGGGCCAGAGCTACATTAACTTAAGTAAGACAGATATTCAAGAAGGGTACAGTTTGGCACTTGGGCATACTTATAAACAAACCAGTGTGTGCAATTCACCAGAGAAGGAACTTTCATGATACTTTGTTTTACAAAAGGACAAAGACATGTTGTTCCTAGACATGTTGAAGATGTTAATAGAGACAGGCTGTGACCCTAAACTTCTCCTTAAGATTAATTTATTTCCAATTTTCTGGTGATGCTAAGGCCATATGCATTCATTAGAGACCACACTTTGAACTAGAACCCAGACCATCCTCAGGTTGGGAATATGAAGCTTAATACTTGGGAGGCCAGCCAGCAGCAGAAACCCACAGCTTCCTCTCCCTGCATGGTGTTATGTAGGTGCACATCTGATGCCTCCCTGGACACAAAGGGATGGACACTTACATTAGAAAATCGGGGGACATTTTTATGTGAAAAAAATTTAAATAGTCTCATAGCTGGAAGATGAGAAAGAAAAGAGAGGGAAGAGAGGAGAAAGGGAAAATAGAGAACAAAGGTGAATACATGATGGGAGAGGGCAGGAGTTTGGGGAAATGACAGGAAGCCCAAGTAATTGGATAAACATCATACGCATGAAGGGGTTGGTAGTTGATGTGATTGGTCAAAAAGTCATAGCTGAATACAATGGCCCTGGCTGCCTTTTGAAGGACATGTAATTTTGTCTTGTTGCAAAAACAATGTGCTGAGGTTCCAGGCAGGGAACTATCTGATTTCCTTGAACCACTGGGAATTGCGGGTAGAGTTTGCCTTGGAGGCATTGTGTGTGAAATCTCAGCTAATGGGACAAGTTCAGCATTGGACTTCAGGTATTGACCAGTTGTGGGCTCTTTGAGCAAAACAGTGGGAACCATGAAGCTAAATATTTACAGAATGTGTGTCAGAGGAAGAAGATACAGAGAAAGAGGAGGCCAGGGAAGAATCTCCTATTGAAAGCACCAAGATGGGCAACACTGAGAAGCCCTAGTCTTTGAAGAAGGATAGAATTTCTACAGGGAAAGGCAGGAATATCCTAGCAAAGATGTTGGAATATAAAGGACCAGGATGAGGCAGTATATTTAGGAATATTGACTCCCATTAACAAAAGAAATCACTTCATCATTAAATTAAATACCACTTTTCATGTAAGTGTAAATAACACTCTGTCATTCTCTTACATAAAATGTTCTGACGGCTTTAGAATGATGTTGACACTATAAACTACCACATGGCACTGTCCACGTTTGACTCTGCTGACCTCTAAGTCAGCTGACCTCTAAGTGGCTGCTATTCACACTCCTCCTTTTCCTCTACCCACCTCAGTCATTCGCTGTTCCTTAAGGACTGTCATATTGCATATGGGTGGTTCCTTCTCATCATAACTAATTTAGCTAAGATTCAACTCCTGAGATACTTTACCTATCACTCCCATTTCTAACTTGTGTTCGCTTCTTTTGTCTTCTCCACTGCATTTGTTATTATCACTACAAATAACTGAGGAAATCATGTAAACCTCCTTTATCTAGGGAAGATGTCTCCTCAGAGGAAACATTCCCTCTTTGCAGGGGGATTTTATCTGTTTCAAGTTTTAGATAGTTGGAGAAAAGTGTTCTGTTTTGCAAGTGTATTGAACTCAGGTCAATTCTTTTCAAATTTCAGGGCCAATGCTCCATTCACTGAAGAAGCTGGCATGTACTCACATTTTACAAGAAAAAATTGGAACCCATGTGTGTTATTGTATGTCACACATGTATGTTACTGGGCATAGTGTGATGTCATAAGTGAGAGATTTTGTTTATTTCAAACTCATCACAAACCTTAAGTATGTGATACATAAAATGTCTTCTTAGTGGCTGCATTTCAGTCTGAACAATGTGAGACTCTATTTTGTGTCCCAGGGGTTCTAGGTTCGGGAGTTGCATGGCACATGTTCAAGAGGCCACTCCTTTTTTGGACTGTGCACTGGTAAGGGTGTCACCAATGAGTGGGGGAACGTAGGACTATAGGATTGAGAAAACTTGCTTGAAATCCTGGTAGGTCAAGAGCTTTTCCTTTTACATAAGCAGAAACAATGCAAATGGAGGTAACAGCCATACACCCAACTAATACACAGCAGAATTATAATTTCTATCAGAGTGTGTGTTGAACCTAAGCCCTTCCCATACCTCTCCTCTCTTTCCTAATAGAAGGCAGATTATTTTACCCCCAATAACGTGGTTTTCTCTTTCCTCACTCTGGGCCCAGCTCCAAATACATTGGTCATAACATAGATGTTCTCAACTAGGGATGCAGCTATAGAAGCTGCATTGCAGATGAGTTTGCCAACCTTAGCAAATGAAAATACAGGATACTCTTTTAAAATTTAAATTATCAACAGACAACAAAAACTGCTTAGGAGGGTTGTATTTTGTGTATAGTGGCATGGTATATATTTGTATAAAAATTTATTTTTATATCAAATTCAAATGAACTCAGTGTTGAATATTTTATCCTGAGACCCTTGCTATAAGGGTATGAGCTCAGTAAGGGGTGACTAACTCCATAGGGACCCATTTCCATCTCATACTCCATCCTGGGAAGCTGAAGCAGAGCCATGAGGGGAGAACCTGCGCTTAGCCAAAAGATAAGCAGAATTAAGGGTGAGTGAGCAGAAGGCACTGGAATAAGTGTGCTGTGGGCCCCAGAGGGGAGCTCTGCTTGCTACCTGAAAAGAACTGGGGAAAAAATAACCCTGAGTGGCTCCCAAATATCTTTTGGCTGCTGTGGTTGCTCATCAAGGCAAATGCAGCCTGCAGGCGCACGGGGCCTCTACACAGCGATCCAGGTTTCAGAACAATGGGTGAAGTGTTTTCACGCCAAGTCCTTACTGTGAGTGAAAGAACTCAACACCTCAGACAGGCTTCTCCAGAAACAAGTGGTGACACATTCACTTCGTTTGTCAGGTTTTGACTAAAATGAAAAATAGCATTTAACTTATCAGAAGATAGAGTTCCAGGCTGTATTAATGAAGTAATAACAGCTGTGTTTTATGTGCTTACTGCCCATTTATTTCCTTGTTACACTCAGGGTGCCTTCTTCACTCAGATCCATGTTTTTATGAGAATAGGGGCCATTTTGCTCCTATGAGAGGAAAAAAAAAATAACGTCCATTTTCTACAGCTGGATGGTAGAATCATGGTATTGATTCAGTGATTATACTTTTTTATAGCTTTAAAAAGAAAAGGTACATTATGGGATTCAAGCGGTGTGATAGAAATACATATACTTTGATGTGTGGCAGGTACAGGTCAGATCCTGACTGGCTCTCTGTGCTCTTGAGACATGGGCCGTCTGCCCAGTGACCTGACTATCCAACCAATGCTCACATAAAAACACATATCTTTATTTTATTCCTTGACCATCATTATAATCAAAGTAAAAAATAAAACTAGTTTTTCACAGATAAAATGGGGAAGAGTGTTTGTGCTCTTAAACACTGTTTGTACTTTGAAACAAAAATTAATAAAAAAATAAAGGGCTTGCTAAATATTGGCTAATTTTTTTCTGACTTTCACCATTTTATGGGCCACTGTTCACCATCATTCTATTTTTAATTTGGGGGCACTGCTTACTTATCATGCTTGTAAAAAATTTACCTATTTCAGATTTCTCCAGCTCCAAGAGGATATTCAATTGTGCTAGTATTAAAATAGTATGTAGAGATTTTGACAATTCTAAAAATGTATCTTTGACATTATAAGATCTACATTTGCAGACTAGTTCAGTGTCAGACTCTGTCACAAGATTTAATGCCTTGCCAATGCCCTGATTTTCCAAATCCACCTGACCAGCTAAGATTGTAGGTCTTTAAAAGAGCAAAATGCAATCTTCCTGTGTCTCTTTCAGAGAAGTTATGATGGGTCATCTTATCCCCAGGTTGGCAAGTCAATCCCCTTTCTTAACCTGAAGTAGCTGTAATAAAACACACCTTCAGCCCCACTTATTCTTCAAAATAATGGCTTAGAGTCTTCATGGGGGTATGGGAAGGTACAATGAGGCAGGTTAGAAAAATAAATGCATGTGAAAAGGAGTCAAAGGAAATTGTAATTTTAAAAGTTGTACTAAAAAGAAAAGCACTGCTTCAAGACACACGTTACTCAAGTCTTTTCACCTTCTAAGAAACTCATTCCAAATAAATTCCTACAGGTGTTAAAGTCACAATAAAGACACTGTAAGTTGGGTTCTGGGCCTGTGCTTTTTACCTATAAATTGCAGTTCCTCCCGCTGACCTCCATCCTCAAGTAAGTGTGTTCTTAGGCAGCATTACTCAGTTTCCAACACATAGAAACAGTTTCCATTGTGAAGGAGCCAGCCTGATGAGTAACATAACAGACAACCGACTTACACATCCCAGATCAACCATCTGGAAGACACTGCCAAGACCATGTAAATATGCCCCACTTCAAGTTAGGATGCCTCTCTCTGAAGGACCTCACACTATTTTCTCTGAACATCTACACTTCTGCCTAAAAAACCTCTTTTATGCCTCTCACTGACAAGTCTTGATATTTATTTTTCCTCCCTGAAAGAAGTTAGCAAATCTAATACCTACTCCGTGGATCAGATGAGTTGAGGTCCCCATATCCTCTTTGGAGCCCACCCTGTGACAATTATGTCTCTATGTACTATTGACGCAGGAGAGTTAAGGGCCTAACTCCCCACCTGAAACGCGAGTTCGTGTTCTCTAAAAATCGAAGAATGAATTTTAGGAACGACGGAGGTTTGAGTAGGAAAATTTTATTGAGACAGAAAGCTTCTGCCTTAAGAGAGACAGAAGGGGGAACCCGGAAAGTGGGTAACCCAGAATCACTTTACCCAAGGGATTTTTATGAACCAAAATCACATGGTGGGGTGGGTTCAAAAGTAGGGGCCACCAATGAGATTTTTTAAAAAGCAGACGGGCTATAAGAATCAAACAGGAATTTTTGACTTTGACTCTTTTCTGGGGAGGTGGCTTAAAGTCTCAGCCCTCCACCCCAGGAGGTTGGTGCCTTCTTTAGAGTATCTGATGGCTGCCTATTTGGGATATCAATGACAGCTATTTATCCTACATAGGTAGGATAGCTTTTTTCCAGCAACATTAACCTCCAAGTTGGTTTTCTTTGTTCCCTTTCAAGGGCAAGTCCTATCTATCTGCCTACATATATCTAGCTGGCTTTTCTACCTCTAATACTATGTGACTGTCTCTCCATCTATTTGTGTAAACCAATATCTATCTCTCAAGGTTCACTCAAGTGCAAAAACAGGTAATGTGGTCCGTCATAAATACATTTCTTCTTGTGAGTCAGGCACCTGTATGTGTCTGCCTTCATTTTCTAATGAGTTATATTTGTCCCTTTTGTTTACTGGTGTGTTTTGGGGGGGAGGGGTGTAATCCTTCAAGCACAGAATGAAACATCATGTGCTTCTAAAACCCCCTCTAGTACTTTCTTGTCTCCCTTCCCTAGTAGTCCTTTGGGGTTAAGGGTGTGTGATTGACGCAGGAGAGTTAAGGCCTAACTCCCCACCTGAAACGCGAGTTCGTGTTCTCTAAAAATCGAAGAATGAATTTTAGGAATGATGGAGGTTTGAGTAGGAAAATTTCATTGAGAGAGAAAGCTTCTGCCTTAAGAGAGACAGAAGGGGGGCCCGGAAAGTGGGTAACCCCAGGATTGCTTTCTTTAGGGGGATTTTATGGACCAAAATCACGAGGTGGGGTGGGTTCAAAAGTGGGGGCCACCAATGAGATTTTTAAAAAGGTAGATAGGTTATAACAATCAAACAGGAATTTTGACGAATCTTTTCCGGGGAAGTGGGTTAAGGTATCAGCCTTTTACCCCAGGAGGTTGGAGCCTTCTTTAGAATATCTGATGGCTCCTTGTTTGGAATTTCAATGAGCTATTTATCTTATATGGGTGGGGTAGCTTTTCTCCGGCAGCAGTAACCTCCAAGCTGATTTTTGTTTTATTTTAAGGGCCAGTCCTATCTATCTGCCCACATATGTCTAGCTGGCTTTTCTACCTATAATATGATTACTAAATCACTGAATATGAGTCATTAGTTTGCCACTGACCTAATGCCCATAGTCTGAATAAGAAAAGGGGCAGAAAGATGCTGTTAAACTCTCTTGTTGCCTTTGCTACCTTGTGTGTGCCATGTTGTTTCTCCTTTTGGTTGCCTGTTTGTCATCTCTGT
>PVIC010052321.1:0-12207 GCA_004025085.1 Thryonomys swinderianus | reverse complement strand
TCTAAAAAAAAAAAAAAAAAAAAAAAAAAAAAAAAAAAAGGAAGAACACTTGGGCAAGTTGGAGGACAGTAAGGCAGAGGGAATGTCCCGGTCATGGTCCTTGCTCTAATGAGGGATCATTCCTCACAGGTAGTGCTTTCTTTATGTCTCTCATGCTTAAAGGGCTGAATGAGCTTCCTTGGAGATCAGTGAGCTCTTTTGTGAAGGTGCTAATGACATCCTTGGAGGCACAGCTGTCAAGAATTGATCACCCAAAGGCCCTAGCCCTTAACACAATTACAGTGACAATGCATTGGCAACATGAGTGTCCCAGTCACAGGTTCAGCTAGCATCATGACCTCTTTGTGGACTTGAAGGCCATGCTCACCTTATCCGACCTAGGGAGTGTCTGTTTCACTAACTCAACCAAAGATAGAGATTTTCAAACTATACCTAGAAGTTGACTGTCTGTAGAAAAGGGACATATGGCAGGTGTACCAAACAGCCTGATACCTGATGTCTTAGAGCTAATGGCTCCAGTCTTGCCCTGGACCCAGGAAACTCCTGGTTGAGCAGAGCTACATGGTGGTTTCTCTAACACCAAATTTTCTCTCCAGCGCTAATGTCCTATGCTAATGAATGTCCTATGATTCAACTCAACTCCAAACTAACTCCCTGGAATTACCTCCTTCCCAAGGTGTGGCCTCACATCAGGTGCAGATAAGGAACAGGGTCTGTAAATGTTTTAGTCTGCCTCCCCCACATTCATCAGTTGCTAACTCTAGTGGGCTGTGCCTTGACCTACGAAAAAGAAGAGCCCAGTGGCCTGCGCTGGAGCCTCATGTGGGTCAGGTCTGTCACTCACATCTCTGTAGCTCAGTGGGTGTTTCTTGCCTTCCCAGGAGTGGAGGGGCAGGGATACAGTTCCTTGGACTTTGTGACTAATGCTGCTGACCCTCGGGCCAGGCCTGGGACAAACATGCCCACAGCACGGCTGCTGCTTCTTGCTCTGGGTAGGCCCCACAAAAGCCAGTGCCAGGCTGCTGGGTTTTAGCTCATCTACTGATGCCACTGCTCAGTTGAAGGCCAAATGGGAGACTGCTAAGGAAACGTGGCAGCGTGGAGCCTTATGGTGCCATTTGTAGTTTTGCTCCACAGTTTGCCTGGAGATGCACACGAGGGCTCTCAACCATGGAGAAAATGAGATGCCCTCTCACGCACACAGCTGTGGAGACAGCTCGTCCTCCCTCCCTTCTGGAACTCCTGGGAAGCCAAGGCGCACACTTGGTGAGTCCCTGTGGGGCTCAGAATAATAGAAGCCACTGATCTGCCACACACCAGCTGGAAGGACCAACCCCAAGGTCACCATGTGCGACCCACGCACAGGCTGTTCCAGTCATCAGGGTCTTGCAGAGTGTCACCCCTGGAAGGAAAGGGAGGGACACTGTTAGGCTATGGAGTGTTTGTAATAAGCACAGGAGGTTCAGAGGACAAGCCTAAAGTTAGGGTGGTCAACTCAGTCCAGCAAGGGTTTCTCAACAGCCAGGCAGTGCCTGTGGGGCTGTGTGTTAGATGAAAAGAAGCCAGAGCCCAACACAGACCCTGCCAGGGAATAAATTTATTGGGTACCTTTGCCATCAGACTTCAACACACACACAGCTCAGTCTGAGCTTCCCAGGACAGATTCCTCGGCCTGCCTGAGGGTCAGAGCCACTCGGACCCACACCCTCATGGCCAGTGGCTCATCCCTGGGGAACTGCCGGACTAGGGTGAGTGTGGGACCAAGTTTGGGGCCTGAGCCATGAGAAGGAGACTTGGGGAGGCTTCTGGACAGCAGCCCTACAGTGAGCAGATCCTGAAGAGAAGGCAGGGTGAGGAGTGGAGTGGAGAATGGGCTGGGCACCCAGGCTTTACCCACGGTAGTAAGGAGGCTGAGAGGAGACCCCTGAGGGTCAGCCTGTGCTCATGCGGTGTGGCCACACCTCAGTCCTGTGCTTGGGACTTATTGCATTCAGTCTCCATTTTGAAATTCATAATAATATTATCTTGGCTTTGTGTTTGGGCTTTTGCAGTTCACTTTTTTTTTTTTTTTTTTGAGACAGGGTCTCGCTTTGTAGTTCAGGCTGGCCCTGAGCTCACTATGTAGCCTAGGCAAGCTTGGAACTCAGCAATCCTCCTGCCTCTGCCTCCCGAGTGCTGGGATTACAGGCGTGAGCCACCACACCTGGCACTGTAGTATGTGGTATTGATGGCTGGTGGGCGTGAGTCTCCACACCCAACATTGTATGTGGTTACCGGGGATTGAACTTAGGGCCTTGTGCTTGCGAGGCAGATGCTGGAAACACTGAGCTAAATCTCTGGCCCCTGCAGTTCACTTTGTAAAAAAACTAATTTTATCGATACTTTTTAGATATACATAGTGGTAACATTCATCATAAGGAATTTGTACCTGTCCATGATATATCTTAATTCTTCTTCCCCTCTTTCCCTCCCCTTTCCTCGACCGCTATACTCTCCTTACTCACAAAAACTTTGTTTCCATTTTTCCTTCTCTTCTAGTTTGCAGCTTCACTTTGTGTTTGGTCTTGTCACTTACAGATCCAGGCTGGATGGGTTCAGGGAGGTACAGGAATATCAGATGCTGCTGGGGTTTGAGGCAGGAGGTAGGAGAGTGTTATGGGTGACTAGGGAGATGCACAGTGGCCAAACTCCTGGGGTCTCCAAATGCTCTATCACAAAGGAAAGAATTTAGGGGGGAATAAAGTATTTTGGTTTGCATTCCACAGAGCCACTCTGAGAGCTGGGCACAGGTTTCTTTCTGCACAGGGTACCGAGAGGCAGGAGCCTGTGAGGACTGAGCTTGGAGGCCAGTAGGAGAGACTCTGGAGATAGTTTGGAGTTGGAGGTAAGGCTGAAACAGAGAGAAGCCCAGAATGACTCCCAGATTTCTGGCCTGGGCATTCAAGTTTCTTGTGGATCCACCAACTGAGATATTTCTTTTCTTTTCTCTTTTTGGCTTTTTCTTTTATCTGCAGTGGTGCAATGGAACATGTCAGCATTGTTCATATTTGTCAGTCAAAGTGTTTTTCCAGTATAAAAGCGACTCTTATCCTTCAAGACAAGAAAGATAACAGGGGAAACTATAATCGAGTCCTAAATTCATTTGCCCACCACATACTCAGGAGAAGATCTACTTGCTGGTCAGCAGGTAGAGTGTGCACAGAGAAGTGATTACGAGGCATCTGAGAGGTAGTTTACTGTCAGCTTCAACAACTGACTTGTCTCTTTTTCTAGTTGGTACCCAGGCATTGATCTTGTAGCAACCATCACTGTTGTTGATAACATATGCTAGTTTTTTTTTTTTAACCAGGCATAGATTTATGTGCTTTAGATGTCACCTTGAGACACTGTAGCTGCAAAAATAGCAGCCTATGCTGGGGAAGTAGCTCAGCGGTGCCACGTCTTCCTGGCAAATTCAAGGTCCTGAGTTTCATCCCCAGGACAGGGTGGGGGTGCAGAGCTGAGTGGAGGTGGACCTTCAGCCTGAGGATCTGAGGCTGGAGAGAAGGAGTCTAAGCTAGGTATGTACTGGTGCCCCTTTAATTTAGAAGACTGACTGATCTTGAGAGGCCCAGCCTGGGATACTCAGGGGTTGCCCCTGGTTTTGAGAGCAGTGATCCCAGGACTCAGATTTGAATCACTTCCTGTTACAAATTAAGGTCACCCCGAGATCAAAAGACTTTTAAAGGAGGTTAGATATTCAAAATAGACAGTAGAAGACTTGGAACAGGGGCTTCCTCTGAATTGATATAATTATCTGCGAGCTAAACTATTAAAAATTAGCAAAGAAAAAGCCCCAATCCACTAGTGTTCACAGGGGATATTGAGAAATATCACCATTATAAATAATGATTATTCAACAGATGTTTGAATAACATCTTCCCTCTTTATAAAAGCAACAGAAGCGTACTGGAAAATTTGCAAATAGACAGGCACACGTGGACAAGAGTGCCAGCGTTCTGAGGATTTCCCCTCAGTCTTGTTTCTGTGTAACTGCAAGCTAACTGATTGTGCCACTGGGACTCCTCCCCTCAGCCTTGTTTCTACTCTATTGTGTCAGTCTTGCCTCAGTTCATTTTAAAGGCAGATCATCAATGAAATTATAATGCTTATTTGAAAACTACATTTGTTTGGTAGTATATTTAAATATTTTTTCTAATTAAAGAAATGAAGAAAGCTTGGACAACATAGAAAAACAAAAGACAAGAATCTCTTGGATTCCCATCAAAGAAGCTATGGTGAACATTTTAGTATATAACCCTCAGTATTTTTTCCACATATACATGTATATTTCTCATTTATTAAAAATAAAGAACTGTGTATCATTTTTATGATATATATTTTCACAATGATATAAAATAAATGTTTACCATAAGAATAAATGTTCTACAACATGTTTTTTTTAGGCACGGTCTCGCTTTGTAGTTCAGGCTGGCCCTGAGCTCACTATGTAGCCCAGGCAAACCTCGAATTCAGCAATCCTCCTGTCTCTGCCACCTGAGTGCTGGGATTACAGGCGTGAGCCACCATGCCTGGTGCTGTGGTATGTGGTATTGATTATTGGTGGGCATGAGTCGCCATGCCCAGCATTCTATGTGGTCACCGGGATCAAACTCAGGACCTTGCGCTTGCGAGGCAGGCACCGGAACCACTGAGCTAAATCTCCGGCCCTACAACATGTTTTTAAATGACTGTCTAGATGAGATTTTGTCCATAATTTACCTGCCCTTTTCCTCTCTTGGGACCGGTAGGTTGTCTGTAATTTCTCATATAAGCAATGTCATGATTAATATACTCATGAATAATACTTAATTAACTTTATGAAATAAATTCCTAGAGTAAAAAGAAGATATAAATACATGAACTTTAATATTTGATTTTTTTTAGAGGCAGGACTTTGCTATATAGTTCAGAATAGTCTTGAACTTACTGTGCAACCCAGGTGGCCTTGAACTCTCAGTGATCTTCTTGCCTCAGTCTCTTGAGCGCGGCAATTACAGCTGTGTACCATCACACTTGGCTACACAGTTTAATTTTTCATAGCTAATACAAAATAGCCTTAAGATAAATTGCACTTTGTACATGCATCAGTGCAAACTTTTGAAACCACGATTTAGTGACAAACATACTTATTTTTGTTTTATCATTTGGGAAAACTAAGGCAGAAACCAGTATCAAGGTGAAGGTTGTACATCAAGTCAGTGGAAAGGTCATCTTGATACATAGGTCAGGTAATGTCAGTACATGTGCTGTCCATGTTTATACATTCTCATCGAATCCTTACAACCTCTCTGAAGGAGCCCTCCGAACCTTCTTGGCCACCCATGCAGCGCCCGTGACCAGCCGGCCTCCCAGCCTCCGAGGAGTCAGACCCTTCCTGTGCAACACCGGGAAACCAAAGCCTGCAGAAACAAACGGTCAGACTTAAATAAGTTGATGATCTGAACATTCTTTTCTGATAAGCGCAGCATATAAGATCTTGCCCCAGGGTTTACTTCCCAGGTAGAAGCAGCTCTGTGGTTATGCACTCTTTCCTTGGGGCCAGGGTTTAGGGAAAGGACCGGGTTGGGGATGGGAATGGCGACTTCCGACTTCCGCAGGGGATGGAGCAAGGTGTGGAAAGCATCCCTTCCAGGTCAAGGTTGGCAACCTCAACTCTGACTCAGCACTTGGGGATTTGCTTGGGTTTTCTGACTGCGCTGCCTCGTTTATCAGCCGCAGGGCAGGAGACGTGCCACAGCAATGAAGAACAGTTGACATGTCACACAGGGTGGGGGGAAGTTGTCCTCCAGGCTGAGTCACTGCTGGGCTACAGGGACAGGATGATGCACGCTGTAGAAATTCAGAGTAGACTGCCAGGTTGTGAGGCTGAGCCACAGAGAAACAGGTCTGAGGATGACCTGACGCACCGTTATGATTTTGAAATTCCTCAACTGCAAAAATGGAGGAGGGAAAGGTCTCAGGGACATCTTAGTTCATGTTTCCTTTGCAATAAAAATCAGCCCCAAGGTGCACACAGGTGAGGCATTTCACTAACAGCATAGTGGGAGAGGTGACAGTTGCTGCAGGAAGCAGTACGTTTGGTGGCACTTGAGTTCTACATTCTCCTGTTTCTCTGTCAATTGTTACTGTTATCCTTGGTCCATTTATTCTTTGCAAAGACTAAAAGCCACATGGTCCACTCAATAGGTACAGCGATGAGACGACAATAGAACTCATCCCATCTAGTCAGAGAAGGAAGAGAACTTGCATTTTTTTTTTGTCCAGGCACCAGCCAGACTCCTACAAATGGCTCTACCAGGATCTAATTGTGTGACCTCACTAGCAGACCTCACTCTATACCTTAGTTTTCTCTCCTATAAAACAGGGGCAATAAGGCTAGAGATTTAGCTCAGTGGTTCCGGAACCTGCCTGGGAAGCGTAAGGTCCCTGGTTCGATCTCTGGTAACCACACACAATACTGGCTGTGGTGACTCACGCCCACCAGCAATCAGTACCACACCCCACAGTGCCGGGTGTGGTGGCTCATGTTTACAATTCCAGCACTCAGGAAGCAGAAGCAGGAGGATTGCTGAGTTTGAGGCCTGTCTGGGCTACATAGTGAGCTCAGGGCCAGCCTGAACTACAAAGCAAGACCTTGTCTCAAAAAAAAAAAAAAAAAAATCAATCAATGGCCTTTGTATAAACAAACAACAGACTCACTGAGAGAGAAATTGGGGAGTCAATCCCTTTTTAATAGCATCCAGAAAAATGAAATATCTAGGAATCAATCTAACAAAGGAGGTTAAAGACCTCTACTCTCAAAACTACAGTACTTGAAAAGGGAGATTAAAGAAGATATCAGAAAATGGAAAGACCTCCCTCGTTCCTGGATGTTAAGGACTAACAATGTCAAAATGGCTATACTCCTACAACTACTATACAAATTCAGTGCAATTCTGATTGAAATCCCAACACCACATTTCACAGATTTAGAGAAAATAATCCAGAAATTCATCTAGAGCCACAAAAGACCTAGAATAGCAAAAGCTATTCTAAGCAACAAGGACATGGTAGGGGTATTATGATCCTCAACTTGAAACTATACTACAAAGCCTTGTGACAAAAACTGTATGGTGCTGGCAAAGTAACAGACCTGACGATGAGTGGACTAGATCAGAAGACCCAGAAACAACTCCAGATAGACTAAGCCACCTTATCTTTGACAGAAGAGCCAAATATCCTCAATGGAGGAAAGACAGCCTCTTTAATAAATGGTGCTGGAAAAACTGGGCTTTACCCTGCCAAAGACTAAAACTAGATGTATGTCTTTCACCGTGTACTAAACTAAAATCAAAGTGGATTAGAGACCTAAACATTAAAATAGAAACACTCAACCTGCTGGAAATAAGTTAGGTAAAACTCCTGGAGACACTGGCTTAGGGAAAGACTTTATGAACAAAACCTATATAGCCCGAGAACTAGCAGAAGGAACTCCCTGACTGCTATTTAAGAAGCCTAACTAGTACAGTAAGTAGCACAGGGAAATGGCATGAAGGTTGGCTGTAGACAGCAGGTGTACAAATGTGACATAAAATACTTCTTAGGGACTAAAATACTATGAAAGGAGATCACACACAGGAAACTCAAGTCGGTAAGAAATTGTTAGACCCAGATCACACTTGAATCACATGATCCCAATCCTCATCACACAGATGTGGATACTGGTTTGCAGCTCAGTGAGGTAAATGATGTGGTGTTGGATGAAGAGCTGGAGGTGAGCTTAGGGTCTAGTTACACTCAGCCCTGGACTTTCTCAATCCTATGCCACCACCTATGCTACTTACCAGAAAGGGAGGTGGACAGCCAGATGGACAGATAGATAGATAAATGTAAAGGCAGTGGCAGATAAATAAACTGATGGATGGGTGGAGACTGATAAGGAGACAGATAGAGGCACAAATTTAATTGTACCATTAAATCCACTACAAAAAGGAGATTATGCTGCAAGATAGAAGAGTGGAAAGAATGTTGGACTATAAGAAATGTCTAGATTCTAGTTCTGATACCGTGCTAATTTGCTGTGTTTCCGCAGACAGGTTCCTGAGCCCCTGTGAGTCTCATTCAGATCCGTCACAGGAGGTCCTATTGAGAACACCTGATTATTGTAGGAAGTTGAAGTGAATGAATTTAAGACGGTCCACTCTGTTCACGTGTTTGTGTTCAGATGGTGCAGTGGCTTTGCAGAGGTTACTCTCACACCTTTACGTATGCTGGGGCAGATGCTTGATGGACACTTCCAAGGTCAATAAACACATTCATAGAGGAGCTGACATGGTTAGCACACAAGGGCACCTCCTTCCTCAACACCATGACTCAGCCTTGCTCAGTGTTATGGCTTGTATGTAGGTGGCTCCCCAAACCTTGTGGGCTCACAGTGGGCCGTTTTGGAGGGGGCTGGATCCAGGATGAGTGGTTAGTAAAATCACCCCATTGATTGGGAGTGTAGATGATGGGACGGCCCACAGTGGTTATGGGTGGCACCACCTGAAAGGCTGATAGCCTGAATGGAATAGGGGAAAAGGGAGGCTCAGAGATGTTGCCATGCTGCCTCCTGTCTGGCAGACCATGGGCTGTTCTCCTCCATCATTCCCCTCTGCCATGCCCCCCTGCCTTGGGGCCTGCTCACTAGGAATGAAGCCTCTACACACTGTGAGCTAAAATAAACTTTTCCTTCTTTACCTTGTGGGAGTAAAGTGATAAAAAAAGTAACTAAGACACTCCTGGACACATCCAATCCATAGAAAGCCCAGGTTAAAACAAGAGAAGCAGGGAAGAGGCCATGATCCCCTCTTGGCTTGAATGATTGCAACCTGATGAACCTGGACACTGGCTTGGTCTTATCATCTTATACCGTCCATCTCAGGTTTGTTCATTCTTTGTTTTAACACATTCACATTTCCAGTTGTCTTGGAAATGTACTCACTATAGAAGATATAAGAAAAAAGACATTTGATTTCTATTCATGTAATGCCTAGACATCAATTCTAGTTAGATTTCATATTTAGTTTTTTTGGGTTTTTTTGGGACAGGGTCTCACTTTGTAGTTCAAGATGGCCCTGAGCTCACTATGTAGCCCAGGGAAGCCTTGAACTCAGCAATCCTCCTGCCTCTGCCTCCCAAATGCTGGGATTACAGATGTGAGCCACCACATGGGACTGATTGCTGGTGGGCCTGAGCCACCACGCCCAGTATTGCTGTCTGTGGTTACTGGGATCAGACCAGGGACCTTGCACTTGCTAGGTACGTGCTGGAACCACTGAGCTAAATCTCTGGCCCCAGTTGTTTGCTTGTTTGTTTGTTTTTTTAAACAGGGTCTCACCATTCAGGCTGGCCTTGAACTAACTATGTAGCCCAGTCAGGTCTCTTGGAAATCCTCCTGCCTCATCTTCCAGAGTGCTCCGATTATAGACATGTGCCAGTATACCAGCTTAGATTCCAGATTTAAGTGGGGGAAAAAATTAATTCAGAGTTTTTGATCATGGAGCAGGGAGAGATTTTATTAAACTAGACCAAAAGGAAAAAAAAACACTTCTCATAAAACAAAGATTAATAATTTAAAATTCATTAGAATTTAACATTCTTTTCATCAGAGACTTTGCTCTCTGAGCCTCCAGTGTAAGTAAGAAGTTAAGCAGAGATGGGTGGGTGAGGAGGTGAGTGTCACCTGGGTATCTCTAGCCCAGAGGTGAGGTGCGTGGTCAGTTTGCTGCCACCCCAGCCTGGAAGTAATTTGATGACAGTTTACCTGACATGAGCTGCACATTCCCATGTAGACATCTAGGTGACTTATACGTGGGCATGGAGTGTGAGGAAGCCTGTGAATCTATTTGTAAGTGTGCAGGATGATCAGAGCATTGACATGTGTGTCAAAATGTGTCTGGATAAAAGTGACAGCGCTAACAAACTAGGTGGAGAATCCAGCAAGGCGCCCTGTCAGGTTCTTCAGTATTCCTTCCTGGGGTGTGCAGCAGGACGCCCCTGACGGGGGGTCTCATGATCTACCATCAGATGAGTTAGGGCAGAGAACTCTTTATGACCAGTGTGCCAAGGTGGGAGAGGGTTATATTTTTAGTATCTACGACCCAACCTTAGAAAGAGAGATTCTGGTTTCTATGGCTGTCTTGGGGAAGGAGCTGTGAGCCAGGAACTGTGAATGAAGACCAAGAGAAAATATATCATATCGAGTGAAGCACTGAGAATTGCTCTACAATAAAGTCAAAGTCAATAAAGGAAAAAAATATGGGTAATATCTGTAAGAGGAATTTCCATATTGCAGAAAAATTTATCATTGGAGCCCCAGATAAATACCACACACACACACACACACACACACACACACACACACACGCACACGCACACACACACACACACACACACACACACATGCACTGTCCCTCAAGGCCCAGCCCGTGGAGCAGGATCAACAACTCATGATCTTAACCACTCTGTGGCCAGCGCTGCCTGGACCCAGGGCCCCTTCGTCACATCACTACGCCCTGCCTGTTGTCCTCGAAACTGAAGGTGATGCCACCCTGTGCTAAAAGGGCATAGCGTTCCGCTGCCCATTTCCCACGTGGACACAGCTTTGCAATATGTGAAGGATACGGAGAGGAGCAGTGCTGAGAGAGAAGAGATGAGCTCATTACCTTGCGTGATTCTCCCTGTCACAGGGTAGAGACATAATGGATTCTTACATAATGAAGAACTATTTCCTAATAGTGCCAAGAGTGTATTTCCTTGTTTTTCTTCACATTGCAGTGTAGGATTCCAAGTACTAAACTGTCACACAAAGTGCTACCGTAGCTACCTATATTTACATAGCATGATGTTACCTTTCTCTTTTTTACTTTTGTCTTTAAATATAGTTGCAGATAGAGCATATGAGGATAAAAGCAGCTCTTTACGTTAGCAACTAAATGGGCTTTGCTAGAACTGCAAATAGTTTTATTTTATAAAAACTTGATGAAATGTAATTAAATCTTAAAAATGAATAAAAACTTCAGATCTGTTTTGGTAATTTTGATTTTTAAAAAAATTTTTAGTTTTGGGCCGGAGGTTTAGCTCAGTGGTTCTGGCGTCTGCCTCACAAGCGCAAGGTCCTGAGTTCGATCCCCTGATACCCGGTAACCACACACAATGCTGGGCGTGGAGACAGCCATCAATACCACATACCACAGTGCCGGGCGTGGTGGCTCACGCCTGTAATCCCAGCACTCAGGAGGCAGAGACAGGAGGATTGCTGAGTTCGAGGCTTGCCTAGGCTACAGAGTGAGCTCAGAGCCAGCCTGAACTACAAAGCGAGACCCTGTCTCAAAGAAAAAAAAATTTTTTTTATGTTTTTGAGACAGGGTCTCGCTTTGTAGTTCAGGGTGGACCTGAACTCACTCTATAGCCCAGGCAAGCCTCGAACTTGCAGCAATCCTCCTGCCTCTGCCTCCTGAGTGCTGGGATTACAGACATGAGCCTCCACACCTGGTGTTGTTATATGTAGTTACCAGGGATTGAACTCAGGACCTTGAGCTTGCTAGTCAGACAACTGAGAACCACTGAGCTAAATCCCTGGCTGATAATTTTAATTTTTTTATAGTTACCAGTTAATTTTAATTTGGGTTGCAATAGATAATTTTGGCTATTTTAGAGGAAAAATGACCTTTTTGTGAAAAATGACTTTTAAAATAGATTTAAAATAAATTTTAGTCTCTTACACTAACATTGATGTACATGCTGATGAAATGCATTCAAATTTTATGTATTTTTTTTTTTTGAGGCAGGGTTTCGCTTTGTAGTTCATACTGGCCCTGAGCTCACTACATAGCCCAGGCAAGCGTCGAACTCAGCAATCCTCCTGTCTCTGCCTCCCGAGTGCTAGGATTACAGGCGTGAGCCACCACGCCCGGCACTGTGGTATATGGTATTGATGGCTGGTGGGCATGAGTCACCACGCCCAGCATTGTATGTGGTTACCGGGATCGAACTCAGGACCTTGTGCTTGCGAGGCAGGTGCAGGAACCACTGACCTAAATCTCTGGCCCCCATATATGAAAATTTTTACTATCAGTTTCTTTAGTGATTTTACTGAGACAAATGCAAGAAACTGAATTTGATTAATAAATATATACCAATGAA
>PVIC010052320.1:0-12207 GCA_004025085.1 Thryonomys swinderianus | reverse complement strand
GGGAGGCAGAGACAGGAGGATTGCTGAGTTCGAGGCTTGCCCAGGCTACATAGTGAGCTCAGAGCCAGCCTGAACTACAAAGCAAGACGCTGTCTCAAAAAAAAAAAAAAAAATCCAAAAGCTCTTAAAACTCTAAGGTGTTAGATTAGCATAGTAAAAGTACTCACCTTTTTCTCCCTAGTACTGGGAATTGAACTCAGGACTTGAGTTCACCTGGAGGGCAGGAATATTCAGGTTTTTTGTTTGTTTGTTTGTTTGTTTTGAGACAGGGTCTCACTTTGTAGTTCAGGCTGGCCCTCAGCTCACTATGTAGCCCAGGCTGGCCTTGAACTCAGCAATCCTCCTGCCTCTGCCTCCCGAGTGCTGGGATTACAGGCGTGAGCCACCATGCCCAGCACTGTGGTATGTGGTATTGATTGCTAGTGGGCGTGAGTCACCACACCCAGTTTATATGTGGTTACCGGGATCGAACTCAGGACCTTACACTTGCAAGGCAGGCACTGGAACCACTGAGCTAAATCTCTGGTCCTAAAACATTGTAAATTTTAATATGTAATTGACAGATTAAAAGACTTATTGAGCTGGGTAAGTTATTATACCCTTGTAATCCTAGCACTCAGGAAGCTCTAATAGTATCACAGCAAATTGGAGGCAGGCCTTTACTACATAGTAAGACCCTGCCTAAATTTTAAAATAAAGGGGGAGGGACAAAAAAAATCACATTTAATCTATGCATTTTTGCCAAGCCACATTGAGTTATTTTACTACTAGAAATGTTACAAACCAAGTTTGGAAGCATTTTGTGGTACATCTGCTCTATAACCATATAGTGTATTTCTTTGTGGCTTTAAGTGATAAAGACATTAAGTTAAACAAAAGATGTATGCATTGTCTGAAATATAAATTATTCTTAGAATGCTCTCAGTGGGAGTTGCATTGCCTTTTTTTTGTTTTGTTTTGTTTTGTTGAGACAGGGTCTTGCTTTACAAAGGATATAGTCTGGCCCTGAGCTCACTGTGTAGCCCAGGCAAGCCTCAAACTCAGCAATCCTCCTGCTTCTGCCTCCTGAGTACTGGGATTACAGGCATGAGCCACCACAATGTCCGGCATTGTGGTGTGTAGTACTGATTGCTGGTGGGCATGAGACACCATGCCTGGTATTGTTGTATGTGGTTATGGGGGATCAACCCAGGGACCCTGCACTTGGTAGGCAGGCACTGGAACCACTGAGCTAAATCTCTGGCCCTGCATTGCCCTTTTAGTGCTGTAATTTGAGAGAATTATTTTACTGCCATGAAATTCCAAGGGAGGGGTCAATAAATTTATGTGTCTCAGGTTTTTTAATTGATAATTGATTTAATTTAAAATATTGAGAGGTTTGTTGGATTTGTAAATTGAGTACAATCTTTAATCCAGCTACCTGCTACAAAAAGAATGACTTTGTAGAACTATATGCAAAAATTATACAAGGTTCCACCAATTTTAGTAAAAGTATGTCCGTACATCCATGATGTTTTCCAGTTAACATAGGAACAGGTAAATACTGTTAAATTCTTGTTCAGTTTTTCTTGTTATTCTTGTTCAGTTTAAAAGCTTATTTATATGGGCATTGTGACTTATTGTTTATTTTTTTAACCATATACCTCCTTAGTAATTTATAATGGCTTTGTAGTAACATGTATCAAATAAGAAACACTGGAAAACTGTCTCTAAGAAGATATACATGTTTCAGGTGGTATTGAAAGCTGTACTGATAGATACGTAACAATATACATCTATTATCATTATGTTATGCTCCGCTCATTTAAGGAGAAATAAAAATAATTTGTGGATAGATATTATTTAAATTTAAAGAGATAATTGACAAATCTTTAGATTTATGAACTTTCCAAAACAAATAAGATGTGAAATATATATCAGAGTTTGCCATTTATGAGATCATATTGAGTATTAAGGAATATATATATTTTTATTTATTTATTTATTTTTGAGACAGAGTCTCACTTTGTCATTCAGGCTGGCCCTGAGCTCACTATGTAGCTCTGGCAAGCCTGGAACTCAGCAATTCTCCTGCCTCTGTCTCCCAAGTGCTGGGATTACAGGCGTGAGCCACCATGCCCAGCATTGTGGTATGTGGTACTGATTGCTGGTGGGCGTGAGTCACCATGCCTGGTATTGTTGTATGTGGTTACAGGGGAACCAGGGATCTTGCACTTGCTAGGCTGGTGCTGGAACCCCTGAGCTAAATCTTCAGCCCTCTTGTCTCAAATTAAAAAAAAAAAATTAGGTAAACTTTTTAAAAAATAGGTAAATAGGGTTATATTATACTCCCTGTTAGCTATGTTTGAAAGGTTTAGTAATAATTGTTTCAGTCTTTTTTGCCTGTGATCCAAAGTTAAGAAATACTTGTTTCAGCCTAGCACTGCATACATATTCATACACACAGTGAGAAGTTTTATACAAGGTGGTGTTTAGCTTTAAGTCAGTGGCTTTATGCTGACATTTTATTTCTCAGTGTATTAAAAAAATTGTCACACCTGATTAACAGATTACTTAAGTTTTTAGTTTGAAAACCAAAATGCTAGGAAGATAGTTTCAACTAAAACTGTTAAGAATATTAAGATGTGTAAACTGATAAAAGTGTAAGGAGATAATTTTGTGTGTGTGTGATATTGAGTACAAATGCTACACTACTCAGTCCTTTTTTAAAAAACTTTTTATTATTTTTTTAATTTATTCATTATTATTATCTTTTTTTTTTTGCAGTACCAGGGATCGAACTCGGGCCCTTGTGCATCCAAGGTTGATGCGGTACCACTTGAGCTAAATCCCCAGCCCTACTAAGTCCTTTTTTAAAGAATTGAATTAGCTTATGGTTAGCTTATGGTTATTAGCTTATAGTTTTATGGATTATTTGGTAAGTTTTACCACTTTTTATTTCAATGGTAAAGTTTTATCAAAGGTAGGAAAAGAAACAGGCTCTGCAGGGCAAGTTTGGGCCAAGTAAAAGCAGGAAAAGAAGCATACTCCCTAGTGTAAAAGAAGCCACTGAGTGAGAGTGAACAGGATACCCACCATTTCTTGAAGATGATTTGTAGGTCTTTCTTTCTCTCTGCCTTGTGGCCAAAATCAGTCTTGATCACTTTGATTTGTGTAGTTTTCTCTTTATATTGTGTTTTCCAAATTGAGTTTTGAAAGTCACATCTCAGATTAGCTTTAGTTTCTGCTGTTTTTTTGTGTATAATATTCCTCCTCAAAGGTTTTCATCATTGTGTTCCACTTAAATTTTTATCAGAGTTATCACCTTAAATTTTATTTTATTTTATTTTTTTTTTTTTTTGAGACAGGGTCTCGCTTTGTAGTTCAGGCTGGCTCTGAGGTCACTATGTAGCCCAGGCAAGCCTCGAACTCAGCAATCCTCCTGTCTCTGCCTCCCGAGTGCTGGGATTACAGGCATGAGCCACCACGCCCGGTTTAAATTTTATTTTTATATCTCTTTCATGACACCTTTCACTCCACTCATTTGTCTCAACTGCTTCTAACATCCACATGTTTTATATAGTTTTTTATAGAATGTGTCTTTTGGAGATAATTTAGAGATATTTTGTGTAGTACTGTTAGATCTAGATTAATTTTTATTGTCGGTTATGTGGTATTTCCAAAAAACACAGGATAGTTTCAGACTAATTCTTTTTTTTTTTTTTTTTTTTTGAGACAGGGTCTCGCTTTGTAGTTCAGGCTGGCCCTCAGCTCACTATGTAGCCCAGGCAGGCCTGGAATTCAGCAGTCCTCCTGCCTCTGCCTCCCTAGTGCTGGGATTACAGGTGTGAGCTACCACGCCTGTCACTATGATAGGTGGTATTGATGGCTGGTGGGCGTGAGTCACCACACCCAGCATTGTATGTGGTTATGGGGATCGAACTCAGAGCCTTGTGCTTGCGAGGCAGGCGCTGGAACCACTGAGCTAAATCTCTGGTCCTCAGTTCTTTTTTTAAGAGGATGTGTTACTTTTCTCTCCTTAGTGAGACAAAGTACCCAACACCCAAAATTAAAGGGGAAAGTGTTTATTTGGCTTACAGTTTGTAGAGGTTTCAGTCCATAATCAACAGGCTCCAAAACAAGGCAGTTTGGCAGAGAGGCATCACAGAGAAGATTAGTTCATGGCAGAGAGACAGTAGCTGAGCAACAAGAGAATTTTTTTTTGTAAAGTGCCTCTTTTATTTTATTCAGACTACTGGAATTAGGTGCCAACCAGTCACTCATGTGTAGTGATTTAGTAGTCACATACCCTTAATCCTGGCATCACAAACTCAAGAAAAGACTGCATGAGGTTCTGGAGGAACATTTAGACAAGAGCCATAAAAGAGGAGAAACTGAGGTTCATGTTGACTTACCCAAGGTCTTTTAACTAGTTAATGGTCAACACAAAGACCTAAGACTTTTAACTGCCAGTCCTTTGCTTTTCTCCAATGAGTTGCTTGATTGCTTCTTGAAAATCATAGTTTTTTGCACAACGTTTCATTTCAATCACTTTTGTAACTTCTGTTTGGGTGTTCTGCTAGATAAATATAGTATTTAATCCAGTGTTACCAAGTACTTGTTTTGTGCAAAGTATTTTAAAATATATTATTTCTAAGTCTCTTGATAAGCTAGAGAGGTAGGCATTATTTTTGTTTTATATATGCAGACAAGTACAGAAAAATTTGACCATGTAAAGTGAAATAATTTTCTGACTTAAGTCTTGGACTTTTTCTGCTGTGCTTGTCTCTTACTTCAAGACTTTCAGGAAGAATTTAAATTTAGAAGTAATTAGAGTTTTTGGTGAAAGTGAGTCTTATGTTGAGCACTGGAAACAGCCAGGCCTATAAATTATATGTGTTACTGTGACTGAATTTTCTATTTGTGGCTCAAAATAGCTACTTGAGGGATGCTTGCTTCCTTCTTTTATTTATTTGAGGCAAAGTCTTGCAATGTAGCCCAGGCTGGCTTTGATCTCACAGTGATCCTCCTGCCTCAGCCTCCCTAGTTCTGGGATTACAGGTGTACATTATCATGATCTGCTTGAGGGAATGCTTCCCCTCCCCATACTAGGGATCAAACTCAGGACCTTGTGCTTGCAAGGCAGGTGGTGGCTCCACTGAGCTGAATTCCCAGCCCTTGAGGAATGCTTCTTAACTCCTACCTATTCTAAAAATTTAAATATAGTAGTGGTGATATGGCTAGATGAGTAGAAGGTACTATATCTCTAACTGTGCTAGATTTAAATTTGGCTCTTTCAATTCTTTTCTCCTTGCTACTTTATACATCTAGAGGTATTACTGGAAGTTGATTTGTTTCTTTTGGTGCTGGGGATTGAATCAGAGACCTCACATATGTTAAACATACTTGCCCTGAGCCATATCCCACCAGCCTAGTTTAGATTTTAGGCAATTTACTAATAAGGAAAACTTTCATTTTCTCTTTGGTATCCCCATTTCTGTCCCTTGTTTAGACTTTGTGGCCTTGTAGCCTTTTTATTTTTATGTTTTCAGTACTGGAGTTTGACTTTAGATCCTTGAGTGTGTCAGGCATTCACTCTTGCACTGAGCTACATCCCCAACCCTAAAAATTTAGAACATTTTTACGTGGGCATGGTGCACGTATCTATTAACCCAGCTAGTAGGAGGCTGTGGCGAGAGAATAGAATGTTTGATCCCAGTCTAATCGGGTTAACATTTAGTGAGACCTTGTTTCAAAAATAAATGGATGTGCCGGGCGTGGTGGCTCATGCCTGTAATCCCAGCACTCCGGAGGCAGAGACAGGAGGATTGCTGAGTTTGAGCCTTGCCTAGGCTACATAGTGAGCTCAGAGCCAGACTGAACTACAAAGTGAGACCCTGTCTCAAAAAACAAACAAACAAATAAATAAATAAATGGATGAGAGCCGGAGATTTAGCTCATTGGTTCCGGCGCCTGCCTCACAAGCCCAAGGTCCTGCGTTTGATCGGATCCTGGTAACCACATACAATGTTGGGCGTGGTGGCTCACGCCCACCAGCAATCAATACCACATACCACAGTGCCAGGCATGGTGGCTCACGCCTATAATCCCAGCATTTGGGAGGCAGAGACAGGAAGATTTTTGAGTTTGAGGCTTGCCTGGGCACCGTAGTGAGCTCAGGGCCAGCCTGAATTACAAAGTGAGACCCTGTCTCAAAAAAAAAAAAAAAAAAAATGGATGAGGGAGCTGGGGATTTAGCTCGAGTGGTACCATGCCTACCGTGGAAGCACAAGGACCCAAATTCAATCCCTGCTAAATGAATGAATGGATGAATGAATGGATGGATGGATGGATGGATGGATGGATGGATGTGCTGGGTGTGGTGACACACACCTGTAATCCCAGCACTCAGAGAGTTGAGTCAGGAGGATTGCTATGCATTCTAGGACAGGCTGGGGTACATAGTGGTTCAAGGCTAGCCTGAGCTATGTAGCAAGACTCTGTCTCTAAAAATGAACAAATGATACAATGTTTGAAATCAGGTATTGTGATGCCTATAGCATTGCTTTTGTTTTGTTTTGTTGCCACCTGACTAATCTGTCTGAGCATGATGCAGTTAGTCTTTCTTGTTCGTTTGTCAGTACTAGGGATTGAATCCATGGTCTTTGCAGTGAGCTACATCTGCAGCTGCTTTTCTTCTCTCTCTCTCTCTCTCTTTTTTTTTTTTTTTTTGAGACAGGGTCTCGCTTTGTAGTTGAGGCTGGGCCTGAGTTCACTATGTAGCCCAGGCAAGCCTTCAATTCAGCAATCCTCCTGTTTCTGACTCCCGAGTGCTAGGATTACAGGCGTAAGTCACCACACCCCGGCATGTGGTGTTGATTGCTGGTGGGCATGAGTCACCATGCCAGCATTGTATGTGGTTACTGGATTGACCTCAGGACCTTGAGCTTGCCAGGCAGGCGCTGGAACCACTGAACTAAATCTCTGGCCCCTCTTCTCTTTTCTGTTTTCCTTTCATTACTTTCTTTTTTTTTATAATGAGACAGGATCTCATTATATCTTTATCTCATTTCATGTGTCTGAATTTGTGTTTCTCCTACCTGTCTCCCTGAACACTTGGATTATAGGCATGGATTACTACCATGCCTCTCAGTGCTGTTAGTTTTGTTGTTGTTGTTGTTGTCGTCGTCGTCGTTGTCTTAAATGTTTCTAGGCAGGGTCTCAGTTTTGTAGTTCAAACTGGCCCTCAGGATGAGCTCCAACATGTGGCAGGCCTCCTGCCTCTGCTTCCCAAGTGCTGAGATTACAGGCGTGAGCTACTATGCCCAGCTCCTTTTTTTTTTCTTTTCTCTTCTCCTCTTCTCTGAATCTATGTGTGTATATCTATCTGTCTGTCTGTCTGTCTATCTATCTATCCATCTATCTTTTTGAAACAGGGTCTCACTTTGTAGTTCCAGCTGGCTTTGAGCTCACTATGCAGCCCAGGCTAGCCTTGAACTTGCAGCAATCCTCCTGTCTCTGACTCCTGAGTGCTGGGTTTACAGGCGTGAGCTACCACGTTGGGCACTGTGGTATGTGGTACCAGGGATCGAATTTAGGACCTTGTGTTTGCAAGGTAGACACTGGAACCACTGAGCTAAATCCCTACCTTTTTCTTTATACTGGAGTTTAAGGGAGGGCAGGGGAATGGGAAAAAATAAGAATCAAGATATATCATGTATAGGTATATATTCTCAGTGATGAATTATAATGTCATAATATATTTCTAAAATGTACCAATAAACTCAATTTATTAAAAAAATAAAACAGTGACCCCTACATTAGTACTTAGAACTCATCCTTTTTAAATTATTTGTGGCTAAACAATATAAAGATGTAAAACATTTATCTTTCCAAATACTACACTACTCATATTAGTTATATACAATGGCTAGTATAGAAGATGAAACTAAATAAAGTGAGAGCCCAGGGAATCTTAAAAGCAAAAAGTAAAGGACATAGCCTGGCTAGGAATGTAACACAAATATAGAATGAGTTAAGACCACACTAGATAAAAACTGGATTGTATATCATAATTAGAGGTAGTGTGAGATTATACTGCATACCACAAACTCAAAGTGAGGATCAAGGAGAAATGCACAATGAAGAACACAGACTTTGGAGTCAAGTGCACCATTTACTAGCTAACCAACCTTCATCAAGTTAATTAATCTGTCTCAGTTTCAATTACGTTATCTGTAAATGTTGTAAAGATCCTAGATAATGTGTGTTAATACCTAGCATTATGTCTGGAACTGACATCAAATGTTAAGATTTATTATATCTAACAATAGAAGTTAAGTCTAGATCTCAAAAATCTGAGTATTATTATTTACTGTAAATTCTAAGTCAGTGCTAGAGCTACATTGCTTAAAAACTAAGTGTACCCTGGCACAGGGCACACACACGTAGTTCCAGCTACTGGCAAACTGAGGCAGGAGGATCACCTGGGTCTAGGAATTCAAGACCAGCCTAGGCAATAACCAAAACAAAACCAAAACAAAACAAAACAAGACAAAACAAAAAACAGCCTAGGCATCACAGAAAGATCCCATCTCAAAACAAAATAAAAACAGCCAGGTGTGATGACTTACTGATTGATATTGGGATGTTTAGAATTTTTACATCCTTTTCATTTACCTTTCGTGTTTCATATGTGACTAGGAATCTGTCCACTTCTTCTGTTTTCCATCTTATTGGAGTACAGATTCTCAAAGTAGGTGTTGATTATCCTCTGGACTTCTGCTGGATCTGTTGTGGTTTCACTCTTTTCATTCCTAATTTCCTGGATTTGAGCTTTTCTTTCCTTTTTGTTGTTAAGGTTGGCGAAGGGTTTGTTGATTTTGTTTATTCTTTTTTTTGAACCTTTATTGGTACATTTTATATACACATCATATTCACCCTCAACATTGAGAATTTGTACCAGTGTATGACACAACTTGATTCTCATTTTTCCCATTCCTCTTCCCACCCTATAACTCCTACCCCCATTTACATAAGTTTTGTTTCACTTTTATTATCATGTTTTTTCTTTCCCTTCATTACTTACCCTACTCGCTATTTCCCTTTGAATATTTTCTATTTCACAATATCTATCATACCTTCTAGAACTCATTTACGTTTTCAGTTTCTCATACCAGAGAAATGATAACAGTATTTACACATCTATGACCTATTTATATCACTTATGAGTATGTCCTCAAAGTATGTCTATTTGAGTATAAATGACTCAAACTTATTTTTATGGCAAAGTAATACTCCATTTTATAAAAAACTATAACTTCTTCATCCAGTCTCCAGTTGATGGGCATTTGGATTGTTTCCAAGATTTAGCTGTTTTAGGGCTGGAGATTTAGCTTAGTGGTTCCAGCACCTGCCTAGCAAGCACAAGGTCCCTGGTTCAATCACTGGTAACCACATACAATAATACTGGGCATGGTGTCTCACCCTTAACAGCAATCTCGTACCATATACCACAGTACTAGCTGTGGTGGCTCACCCCTGTAATCCCAGCACTCTGTAGGCAGAAGCAGGAGGATTGCTGAGTTCCAGGCTTCTTTGGGCTACACAGTGAGCTCAGAGCCAGCCTGAACTACAAAGCAAGACCCTGTCTCAAAAGAAAAAAAAAAAAGAGATTTAGCTGTTTTGTTTATTCTTACAAAGGACCAACTCTTTGATTTGTTGATTTTGTTGTGTCTTTGTCTTAGACTCCATTGCATTAATTTCTGCTCTGATCCTTATATCCTCCCTTGTATTAGCTGTAGGTTTGTTTTGCTCTTTTTTTTTTTTTTTTGCTAGGAGTTTCAGCATTAGGTTGTTTATTTGAGCTTGCTCTGTTTTCCTAATATGGGCATTCACTTCTCTGAATTTCCTCCACAGAACTGCTTTCATTGTATCCCATAAATTCCTGTAAGTTGTACTGGCAGAATCATTTAATTCTAGAAATTGTATAATTTCTTCTATGACCCATGGGTTGTTCAGGAGAGTGTTACTCAATTTCCATGTGTTTGTGAAATTCTTTGAATTTGTTTTGCTGTTCATCTCCAATTTTAAGGCACTGTGGTCTGACAATATACAGGGGAGAACTTCCGTTCCTTTGCATTTACTTAAACATATTCTATGTATTAGCATATGGTCTTTTTGGAGAAAGACCTGTGTGCAGCAGAGAAGAATATGTATTCTGGTTTTGTGGGATGGAATACTGTGTAGACATCTATTAAGTCCATTTTTTGAGACAGGATCTTGCTTTGTAGTTCAGGCTGGCCTTGAGCTCACTATGTAGCCCAAGCCTTGAACTCAGCAATCCTCCTTTCTCTGCTCCCCAAGTGCTGGGATTACAGGCATGAGCCACCATGCCTGGCCATTTTTCAAAAGTTTGATTCAGTTCTAATATTTCATTGTTGATTTTTTTGTCTAGTTGATCTGTTTGTGGCAGTGAGATATTGAAGTCCCCCACTACTATTGTATTAGTGCTTATTTGTTTTTTATGTCCATTAATATTTTATATAGTTTTTTGAGACAGGGTCTCGTTTTGTTGTTCAAGCTGGCCCTGAACTCACTGTATAACTCAGGCTGACCTCGCACTCATGGTAACCCTCCTGCCTTTGCTTTCGAATGTTCGGATTACAGGCATGAGTCACCACGCCCAGCTATAATATTTTATATAGTTGGTTGCACTAGCATTTGTGCATATATATTTATGAATGTCATCTCCCATTTATTTGTATTGTTCCCTGTCTGAGGATGTGGTGACCTTTTTTTCTTAGTTTAGGCTTGAAATTACTTTGTCTGCAAATAAGGTAGTAACTCCTGTTTTTTTTTTTGCAGTTTCCTGTCACATGGAAAATTGTTTTTCATCCTTTCAGTCTATAAATTTCTTTTTGAATTAAGTGTGTTTTTTTTTTTTTTGGAGATAGGGTCTTGCTTTGTAGTTGAGGCTGGCCCTGAGCTCACTATGTAGCCCAGGCAAGCCCTGAACTCAGCAGTCCTCCTATCTCTGCCTCCCGAGTGCTGGGATTACAGGTGTGAGCCACCACACCCGGCAAATTAAGTGTTTTTTGAATACAACATATCATAGGATCTTGCTTCTTAATCCATTCTTTGGCGGTTTATTTCTTTTGATTGATGAATTAATGCCATTAACATTTATGGTTATAAACAAAATGTGTTGGTTTATCCTTGTCATGATATTCTCCTGTTGTTGGTTCTTTTATTATTATTTTTTCTGTGTGTGTGTGTGTGTGTGTGTGTGTGTGCATGTGTGTGTGTGTTGCCAGGGATTGAACTCAGGCCTTTGTACTTGCAAGGTAGGCACCGTGATGCTGAGTTAAATCCCTGGCCCGTTATTATTTTTAAAATATTCACACTCACACACACACACACCCCTTCTGTTTAATTTCTTGCCTTGCCTAATGGCTTCACTCTTTTGGGTCCCATGGAATCATGACCCTCATTATCTTTTTCTAGGATATTGTTTAGACTCTTTTTGGAGTGTTGGTTTGGTATTTATGAAGTTTCTCAGTTGTTCTTTGTTGTGGAGCTATCTTATTTCCCCATCAATTTTGAAAGATAGTTTTGCAGGATACATCAATCTACGTTGGAGGTTGCTTTCTTTTAGGGCTTGAAGTACTTCATTCCAGATTTTCTTTGACTTGAGGGTTTGTGTAGAAAAGTCTGTGATTCTGATGGGTTTTCCTTTGTATGTGATTTGTTTCTTTAACTGCTTTCAATATTTTGTTCTTCTGTTGAGCTTCTGGTATCTTGACTATTACATATCTAGGTGTTAGATTTTTTCTTATCACAGCGAGTTAGAGACTCACCTGTATGTCAAGTTCTTTTCTCCTGCTTGGGAAGTTTTCTGCCATTGCATCTGTAAACAGTTTTTTTAAGTGTCATTTGCACTATCTCCTGTTTCTTCATTGACTCCAATCAGTCTGTTATTCTTTGGATCATCTAGCAGCTGATTGATTGATTTCTCATGGTCCTTTATATATATATATATATATATATATATATATATATATATATATATTTTTTTTTTTTTTTTTTTTTTTTTTTTTTTTTTTTTTTTTTTTTTTTTTTTTTTTTTTTTTTTTTTTTTTTTTTTTTTTTTTTTTTTTTTTTTTTTTTTTTTTTTTTTTTTTTTTTTTTTTTTTTTTTTTTTTTTTTTTTTTTTTTTTTTTTTTTTTT
>PVIC010052319.1:0-12199 GCA_004025085.1 Thryonomys swinderianus | reverse complement strand
CACACAACTATTTTAAAATTTGGCTGTCTCAGCTGTTGCTGGTTTTCCCCGGGCTGGGTTTGAACTTTCCATCTCCTGCTTCAGCCCCCCAGAGTTGCTAGGATGTCACCATGACCAGTTTACAATTTTTTGTAATGATCCACATCTGAAAACTTTCTTATTTTCTGTCACCAAAGCAGCAGGAATTTGGGTCGCTGGTTCACCATCAGAGAGAGCCTCAGCACTGAGCGCAGTGCCTATGCATAGTAGATGCTTTGTAAATGCTTGCAGGATTCACATTTCAGATCCACAGGCTGTTCACAGGGTTTCTTTTTCTTGTCCTTTTCAGTAGGATTTGAAGCACTTAACAGTATCCAGGAAGTAAATCTTCCTGTCCTTTCACACCTTCTGTGGGCTTGCTTTGGTCACACGGTGTGTGGACAGGAAAAAGAATACTGGAGTTTGAGAATTTTACCTGATGGAAAAAAAACGTGGAGACAAACAAAAGAAAAATAAATGTAGACTATGAGGAATTGTTCAAGGCACTAGATTGGCATATGTTACACTTGGGATTTTCTTCAAGATTAATTTAATTTCATTTAAAATTTACATTTTAATTAAAGTTAGCTGATTTTTTCCCCAAGATGCACTGCGGTTTGGGCCCACATTAAAACAGGGGTCCTGGTTTTGTAGAGGTTGATTCCTCGTTGTTGAACCGCCTTGGGCAATACCTTTCCCAGTATGCAGTGGCTTTTGCTCAAATAGACTAAAAATATGGTCTGATTCTGCTGTGACCATCAATATGCTGGATGGAGTGTGATCAGAGGTAAACACTAAATGAGGAAAGGACTCCATAATGGCTTAATGTTCAAGCAGAAGGACAATATAACATTTACTAAAAATGTCAAATATTGACTAAGGCTAAGGTAAATATTACTTAAATTAACAGTGTTAACAGTGCATCTAGATGACCGTGGCGCTGAATAAAACAGATGATGATTATGAAAAAATTGATTATATAAGACATTTATTTAATAAAGTTCCAGTTTGAGACTTAACATTCATTAATTTATTTTTAAAAAATTTTTTTTCTCTGAGAGCTAGGTTTCATCCATGGTTTTCTTTACTAGAAAGAGGACTACAGGGCTCCAGTGAAAAGTCAATACAAAATTCTCTAGTTGAGAGCCAGAGATTTAGCTCAGTGGTTCCAGAGCTTGCCTAACAAGCGCAAGGTCCTTGGTTCAATCCCCAGTAACTACATACAACATTACCGGGCATGGTGACTATGCCCACCAGCAATCAGTACCACATACCACAGTACCGTGCATGGTGGCTCAATCCTATAATCCCAGCACTCAGGAGACAGAGGCAGGAGGATTGCAGAGTTCGAGGCTAGTATGGGCTACATTGTGAGCTCAGGGCCAGCTTGAACTACAAAGCAAGACCCTGTCTCCAAAAAAAAAAAAAATTCTCTAATTGATAGTACTGTATTAGCTATGGTAACTCTATATGTTTAGTATTCAAATATTTATAGAATCAGCTGACTGCTATCCACATTTTCAGGGTTCTTCAGTGAAATCTTTGTTTTGTTTTTTTGAGACAGGGTCTCACTTTGTAGTTCAGACTGCTCCTGAGCTCACTGTGTATCCCAGGCAAGCCTGGAACTCACAACAATCCTCCTGCCTCTGCCTCCTGAGTGCTGGGACTATAGGTGTGGGCCACCATACCCAGCACTGTGGTGTGTGGTACTGATTGCTGGTGCATGTACTCACCATGTCGGCATTGTTGGATGTGGTTACTGGGGTTCAAACCAGGGATCTTGTGCTGGTAGGCAGGTGCTGGAACCACTGCACTAAATCTCTGCCCCATAATCTTTGTTTTCTTATTCAGAGTATTTGGAGGAGTTTAGTACTAGGATTATATAAAGAAATCACTTGCTCAGCCAAACTAAAAGTTGATGGTAAATTGGAAAGTCAAATTGATTGCTGTCATCAGACATGATGTCTGGCTGAAATCTCTGCATTTTGTTTGTGTTGAGATGTCATGAATTGTGCCTACCCTGGGTATAGGTACAATGAACATTCAAAAGCACTTATTTAATGGCTAACTGGCTTCATAAGCTCTTTATGTTGACCTCTGACCTGTGGAATCAGGCCTCTTTTAAGGTTTTATTTCTATAAGTCACTGCTGTATAAATTCACATGAAGTCATGCTGGTCCACTTACTGTCCCTCTCCTTATTCACGTGGGGCTCCTCTTTCTCTTTGCTTAACTTAATCCTATCCATTTTCCAAGATAGTAAGTCAAGCCCAAGATCTTATGAAGCCCTCCTCAGCCCACAGTGATTTCTTTCTTTTCGGGGGGAATCGGGGTCTCGCTTTGTAGTTCAGGCTGGCTCTGAGCTCACTATGTAGCCCAGGCAAGCCTTGAATTCAGCAATTCTCCTGTCTCTGCCTCCTGAGTGCTGGGATTACAAGCGTGAGCCACCACGCCCAGCACTGTGGTATGTGGTGCTGATTGCTGGTTGATTGCTGGTGGGTATGAGTCTCCACGCCCAGCATTATGTGTGGTTACCGGGATCGAACTCAGGACCTTGCACTTGCAAGGCAGGCAGCGGAACCACTGAGCTAACCCTCCGGCCCCTTATTTTATTTTTATTAGTACATGTTTGCAGTACATAATGATGATATTCATTGAGCCCACAGTGATTTATACTATTCATCCTTTCTCTCTGGTTCTTGCATCCCATTGATGGCTTCCCTGTCTTAATCGGGAGGCTCATGTACCATTCATAGGTCAATCCGGCTCTCGGTCCCCAGGAGCATCTACAAAACACGGCTGTATTGATTTCCTGGGGGCTGCGGTGACAAAATGCTCCCACACACAGCAGCTCGAACAGCTCAGTGTACTGTTCCGCAGCTCTGGAGGCTGGAAGTGTGAGGCGAAGATCTCGACAGTGTTGGTTTCTTGCCAGCCTTGATGGGAAGACTGGCCACTCCTCGGCACTGACCACCGTGTTGTGCTTGGCGTCTGGTTTGCGGATGGACGCAACACCCTGATTTCTACTTTGTCTTCACTTGGTCTTCTCTGTCTGAATTTTCCCTTTCTATAAAGACATCAGTCCTAATGGGACAGGGCTCCCACCAAGAACATCATTTTAACTCGATTACTTCTGGAAATACCCAAATGAGGTCACTATTTTGAGATACTAAAGGTTAGGACTTCAGCATATCTTTTTGGGGGGACAGTTCAACCCATGCCAGCGGCCCACATGAGGAGACTTCATCACAGATTTATCCCACGCACTAGGATCTTTGCCCTGGAGGCTTTTGGTTTGAGGCTCAGAGGTGAAGCTCTATATGTTTCTGTCTCTGAGGCTTTTTAGACCCATGGCCAGTGCTGCCTGGACAGTGATTTCATGTTTTGGCCGCTTTAAAACCGGAAGTTGGGACAGAGATTTAGCTCAATGGTAGCACGCCTACCTTGGAAGCACAAGAGACCGAGTTTGATCCCCAGGACCAAGAAAAAAAAAGGTAAAACCAGAAGTTAACCTTCCTGGGGTTCCCAAAGTGAACTTGAGTGTAGTTATTTTTATTTACAAACATCTTAATTTTATTTATAAGAATTAACTATTATTGGTTAATAAAGCATAGCATGTAGATGCCAAGACTGTGGGCTCTGGAGCCAGCTAGCCCAGTTTTAAATCCCTGCTCGCCTCGTACTAGCTGTGCCACCTAAGCAAATGCCTTAAGCTCTCTTCTGCCTCAGTGTGTCTGTCAATGCCATGGAAATCGTAATAGCCCTGACCCAGTGACGTTCTTGTGAAGATTAAAGAATCGAGTCTGGCACACGGGGAGTGCCCACGAGTGCTGATTCAGTCGCCCCGTGTGTGTCCCTGCTTGTGCTCAATGCAGGATCCGCGACTACCGTCCAGAAGAGCAGTCCCTTACGCGACAGGGACTGCATGTCCCCTCTGTCGCTGGCACTGAGCTTGTCCGCTTTGTAGTCGCCCACAAAGGGAGGGAACCTCCGGAGACGAGTCATCGTCGCCTGCCAACTTGCTGCTTGTGGCAAGGATTTGCCCGCCAGGGCCCTCCAGCGGTGCCAGAGGACCCACCTGGCCAGCACCTGGTTACCTCATCTGCCTCGTCCATTGCTTCCCAGTAGGACCCGGGGCTGTGCGTGCCCGAGACCCGGGTTGGGGCCCGAGGAATCAGTGCGATGGGCGCTCAGCCCTCCCCCAGGCCGGTGGGGGCCTGCACGCCAAGCGGGGCTCCGCAGGGAACTGTTCAGACACGGCCGCGAGGGGGCCGACGGTAACGGTCTTGCTGGGAGAGCTTGGCTCCCGAGTGACCCGGGCGTAGACAACGCGGCCGTGGAGGGCTGTGCGCGAGGCAGCTGAGGGCAGCACAGACAGCGGCCCAGCGGGAGTTCGTGAGCAGAAGCGGCAGGATGAGGAGCCATTCGCCGGCGGGAGGTGAGGCGGAGCAAAGGTTTCATCTCTGGGAACCGTTACCATTTCTGTAACGCGACGCTTACAGGAAGAAAAGGGCCAGAGGCGCGGCCGTGAAAGGGCCACGGTCTTGAGTCTTACTGAGAACTCTGTGCTTTGGGAGATACTGAGACTTACTGAAAAAGTTACGAAGTGGTCAAACTTCTCTTTTTTTTTGAGACAGGGTCTCGCTTTGTAGTTCGGGCTGGCCCTGAGCTCACTATGTAGCCCAGGCGAGCCTCAAACTCAGCCATCCTCCTGCCTCTGCCTCCCGAGTGCTGGGATGATAGGCATGAGCCACCACGCCCAACATTGTGGTATGTGGTATTGATGGTTGGTGGGCGGGAGTCTCCATGCCCAGCATTGTATGTGGTTACCGGGAATCCAACTCAGGACCTTGTGCTTGCAAGGCAGGCGCCAGAACCATTGAGCTAACCCTCTGGCCCAACTTCTCTCTTTTTAATTTTTTTTTTTTTTTGCGATGGGGTCTCTTCATGTTGATAGGCTGGCGTCTTCATTCCTGGACTCCAGGAACCCTTCTGCCTCAGCCTTCCAGGTGCAGGGACTACACGTGTGTATATGCCACCATATCTGGCTTTAGTTTATTGCTGTGGTACTGGGGAAGAACTCAGACCCCTGTGTGTGTTAGGGATGCACCCCACAACTAAGCTACACCTCCAGCCCAACCTTTGTGATTCTGACAGATCACATAGGCTTTTAGGTATCTGATGGATTAGTGGACAGGAGGGAATTGGAGTAGGCAGAGCAGAGAACCACTTCCATTTAGGGAGTGTTTGTAACATCCAGATGTAAAATTTCAAGAACCTGAAATAAAGTAGCACTACCCCAGGATCAGAGGACAGACAGCCTATTCAAGAAACAACTCTTAAAAGACTTGTGAAATCATTGGATAAAAAAGAAAGAAGAATCTCTTTTAGATGACAAGCATGTGGTGATACGTATAACTAGAATTAAGTAGTGGAGGAAGGATTTTATTTGCAAAGAGGGAAGAGGATAAGACTAGACAGTCCATCTGAAGAAGTAACACACCTTAATAATCCCAGCACTGGGAGGCTGAGGCAGGGGGATCTCTGTGAGTTCAAGGCCAGTTTGAACTATATAGTGAAATCCTGTCTCAAACAAATGGTGGGTGGGGCCAGAGATTTAGCTCAGTGGTTCTGGCACCTGCCTGCCTTGCAAGCGCAAGGTCCTGAGTTCGATCCCGGAAACCACATACAATGCTGGGCATGGAGACTCATGCCCACCAGCAATCAATACCACATACCACAGTGCCGGAGTGGTGGCTCACGCCTGTAATCCCAGCACTCAGGAAGAAGAGACAGAAGAATTGCTGAATTTGTGGCGGCTTGCTTGGGCTACATAGTGAGCTCAGGGCCAGCCTGAACTACAAAGCGAGACCCTGTCTCAAAAAAAAAAAAAAAAAAAGAAAAAGAAATGGTGGGTGGAACTAAATCAGTGCTGTTCTTGCAGTACCTATCATAGGTTGAATTGTTCTTCTCTGAGCCTTATGTTGAAAGTCTAATGTTCAGAACCTCAGAATGTGATCATAATTGAAAATAAGATCTTTGGAGATACAATCAAATTAAGTTAAGAATATTAGGGTTGTCGGGCGTGGTGGCTCCCGCCTGTAATCCCAGCACTCGGGAGGCAGAGACAGGAGGACTGCTGAGTTGGAAGCTTGCCTAGGCTACATAGTGAGCTCAGAGCCAGCCTGAACTACAAAGTGAGACCCTGTCTCAAAAAAAATAAAGAATATTAGGGTGGTTGGAGATTTAGCTCAGTTGTTTCTGGCATCTGCCTTGCAAACTCAAGGTCCTTAGTTCATCCCTGGTAATCACATACCAGAATGCCAGGCTGGGTGTGGTAATTCACGCCCACCAGCAATCAGTACCTCACACCACAGTGCTGGGTGTGGTGGCTCATACCCAGAATCCCAGCACTCAGGAGGCAGAGGCAGGAGGATTGCTTTTCCAGGGGCTGTGTGTGTCCAGAGGAAGCCACTTTCTAGTCACCGCCAAGCTTCCCAGTTCTTGAAGGACCTTCTAGAAGGAAGAGGCCGCCCCCCCCTTGCCGTTCATTCACCTTTGTCCAAGTCAGGAAGTGGCGGCTCCCTAAGCGGCGTAGTCTACTTGTCACAGTGTAGAGACAGTGGCACCCCAACTGAGGCCGTGGCTTGGTGCATGTGACTCAGGACACTGTTTCTCAGAATTTCAGATTCCCATTTTATCCAGATGTCTAGGGTTTTGTCCCCAGGTTTCGGTGTGAGGCTGTCATTCATTTCTACCTTGCCCGGAATCCAGGATAAGGCTTTGGCATGCATCCTGACTCCAGCTTTGGGATAGGGCTGGGCAGAACCGGAAGACTGTGCCACTCAAGGGGGACTTGCATCTACCCTAGTTGTGTCCACACAGCCTGAGACTAGAGGGAGGAAAGAGGAGAGAAGCCAAGGAAAGGAAGCCCAGAGATTGTAGGCTCAGCTGGGGCCGGGCAGGCCTGAGGGGAGGACACTCAGAGACGCTGAGCTAGAAGTTGGCTCACTGTGGACAACGGAGCAGACCGCGGCCTGGAGACAAGCCGGCCGCAGGCAGGTCAGGCCCTCGCCTCCCAAACCACACTGACTCTACTCTTGTTTGCTTTGTGTTTTCCCCTTTTACTCTTCCTAGTGTTTAATACTGTTTCAGCAAGAGCTCATTACAGCTGCCTTCTCAGACAGCACCTCTGGCCCAGGACAGTGAGCGGAGCGGGACCTGAGTTTTTCTGGGAAGGGGGTGCTACGTTATTTTTAGGATAAGCTGACGGATCATAGAATGGAACATAAAATTTATATGAAATCTGAAGAGTCCACCCAGATCTAGGAATAAATGTCTGTCAAACAACAAAAACAATTCTAAAAATCGTGTGTGTGGCTTCTGGAGGGTAGCTCTCAGGCTTGCTGTCAAGGTTTCCTGAAGCAGTCATTCACGCTCCTCTGCTGTTTTGCTTTGTTTTCTCTCCTGTGATGCTGGAGGCGGGACTCAGGGCCCTTACACACTGGGCAGGCGCCGCCTCTGAGCGATGGCCCCAGTCCTGCCTTGCTTTTGAGAGTATTTCAACACCAGAGTTTGAAGAACCTCAGAGTCCTTTGCAGAACCGGATGAGCTTCTTAGGCAGCGAGAATTGTGGAGAAAGATGTCCTCAAGCTCACTTCGAGGCAGGCAGGGAGTTATAGATTCCCTAACGGAGGAGACAAAAGCACCCCAGTTCCGGTGACTCCGAGTTGCACCGTGGGGGAGATCTGGATGTGAGTCATGGCTCTACCCCTTGGCAGCTGAGGCCATGGGCTCTGAACCTCAGTTTCACTGATTACAGTGTAAGGTGATACCCGCCTTTTCTTTCCCAGGTCACTATAAGGGGCGGTAGGAATGATGACACTGTGAGAGCGCCTCGCGGCCCGATGGCTGCACAGGCCTCAAAACAGGAAAAAGAAAAGCATGGCTAACTGGCTCAGAGCTTGGTGAGTGATTCACAGGACAGATCTTTTCTTCCTAGCCGGGTCCTGAGACTCACCACAGAGGCAAGAGCACTATGCTAGGTGTGGCCCTTTCTTCCTGTCCTCAGCCACGTTCTGCCAGGACCCAGACCTTGCTCTTCCTGTTATGTTTAGGATTTGCTGATGACACGGAGTAAGCCGTGTGATTCTCTCTTGTAACCCAATGGGATCTACAGTGTGTTTAATTTCCATCTTCGGACACCAACTCTCACATCACTTCATCCCCATTAGCTTTTGTGTTGTGAAGAGAAAGGTCGAGGTCAGTTTACACCTGCTGGTTTGTGGTGTTTGCTCCATCCATCCCGGTTGGAAGCATCAGCCTCTCACAGCTTGCCCTGTTGGCACTGAATATCAGTCATAGGATTTATATATACTAGCATTTGACTTTGGTGTAAGAAATCATATATATGTGTGTATACATACACGGGCTTAGAGAGAGAGACGTGCAAGTATCCATCTCTTTCAAAACTACTGGTTGAAAACACAATGTTAGAAATGTTGACATTTATTATTTCTGGGGCTTTGGGTTGTAATGGTTTTACTTTTTTTCTGGAAATTTTCCTTCACTTTTCAAAATGTAAATGGAAGATGTTTCTAACTCATTTTTGTATCAGATAATGTGTCAGGCTTTGCTTTTGAGATTTTTCTTCCTAGAACCAGCTCGGAATATAAATGCTAAGGTTAGCTTCAGTGCAAGTGCCTAGGGATTTCCGTGAGTCTTGAGCGGATCTCAAAAAGGATGTGTTTGTCATATCTTTCCTTTTCTCTTCTTAAGCAGTCACACAGACACCAGACTTTCAGAGCAAAGAAGAATAACAGGGCAACCACTGTGTAGCAGAATTTTAGCCTGGATTCCCCAGCCTGCTCCTCCTCTCTATGGTTTTCTTGGTTCCTTTGATAAGAAATTTTGCTTGAGATCTTAAGCAGACTTAATTTAAAGCATTGAAATCATCATGCTTTTTAAGCTTTTTGTTAAAAACAGAACATCTTGTATAATTCCCAAGGAAAATCAGTTCTGTCAAATCTCATTGCTAATTCATAAAGGGCATTTGACCACTCAAATGGAAGAGTGTGAGCACTTGAGGGATAGTTCTAAAGTTATTATTTCTTAAAGGCATTTAACATCCCCTTTTTGTCGACTGGCTGGACTTGAGCCAGTTAAACTTAATCCAATGGTGATAAATTTGATTTTGCATGAATTAAAGTAGCATTTATAAAATAAGTCTTGACAAAATGTTTCATTTGTATTCAGCAACAGCATATTTCCCTTTTTTTTTTTAAAGGTCGGGAAGGAAAGGGTTTCAATCACACATTGTAGGCAAATGTGTTACATGTTTTAATGTGGAGGCAGCATAAGTTATTATGATAACGTTAATAACACTTTTCATGTACTACGTTTTGGTGGACATTTAATCCTAATTGAGCAAACCTAAAATTAATCTTTGTAAGCAACAAGATCAGAGTGCTAATCAGGTTTGGAAACAGGACTAATGGCACTATAATCAGATTGATGAGCTCTTAAATATCTGATGTGAAAACCATGTCAGAGAATGACAAGGAAGAATCTGTGCAAAAGTCTTTTTAAATTTGCCCCTTGTTCTTTATTTTACAGTTTGTTCAAAAGGCTTATTACCTCAGCTTCAAAAGCACACATCCAAGATGTTTACCAGGTGGTAACTTTTATTTTCTAAGCAGTTCAGCTTTCCTGAGAAAGGCACAACAGGAGAAGAAAAATCATTCTTCACCTCTTTTCACCCAGGGTGAGAATATTCCTAGTTTTTTTTTAGGTGACTGGATGAACCGAGGCCAGACAACCGTGAAAATGATGCCGAGTTCTGGGGAGGGGCTGAAGAGCTCGCTGATAGTGACACTTCCTAGTTAGCTCTTTATAGTTAATTTGTGTCCTGTATGGGTGTGACAGAGGAGCGCAGCAAGGGAAGCTGGGAAGTTGGTAGCACAGGTTTCAGGTCTGAGCATCAGCTCTTCTTAAATGTCAAATTCCTCATCTTAGGCAAGGACAGGCTGGATTGGAGACTTGCAGGACATCTGGTCCATGGGATCTGTAAGGGTTTCCTTGAGAGAGTGGAGGTCAGAAAACACTCGTTCGGTTTTTCTTTTTCTCCCTTAAGAGGCAGGTGCTCTACTGAAAGATTCCCATGAGATAAAAGAGAGCCTATCTAACACCCCCAAGACTATCCCACCCAGGAAGAATGATCATTAGCACCATCAGTTTGATGGCCGGTGTCATGAGAGCAATGCCGAAGAGGTCAGCAGCCCTGTGCTCACTGCTTCCCTCTTTTTAGAAGGATCATTGAAGTCTGAGGGTGGTAACCTCAGATTCAAATTCTAAAAAGATACAAGAAAGAGAATTGAAAAGCTGAACTTTATTAAAATTAAAAGTTCCTATACTGGGAAAAATTCTGTCGAGAGCATGAAAAGACAAGCCACATATAGAAAGAAAATATGTGCAAGACACAGTCTGATAAGAGGACTGGTAGCCAAACTATACAAAGCTCTTTAACACTGAACAATAAGAAGAAAAACACTTTCTTTTAAAGACTTAAGATCTTAACAACCAAGATACAAAAATGGCAATAAATGTATGAAAAGGTGCCCACCATTTAATGTCATTAGGGAACTGGAAGTTAGAAAATGAAGAGGTCTTACTACACATCTACTAGAAAGGCGAGAATCTAGACCACCGACTGGCGAGGGGAGAGGCAGCAAGCAGCTGTGTTACTATGGGAACACAAAACGGGGCAGCCATTTTGGAGGACAGCGTGGCATTTGTTCACCAAAGTAAACATTCTCTTAGTGTACGATAGAATAGTTATGCCCATGGATATTTACCCAGGGCAACTGAGAATTTATGTTTACATGGAAACAAACACAGTGTATAACAGTTTTATTTATAATTGCAAACAACAATGATGTCCTTCAATAGGTGAATCAATAAACTGTGGTCTATCCAGACAATGGAATGTTATTCTGTGCTGAGAAGAAATAGGACATCAGACCACAAAAAGCAAAAAACAAAAAAACATGGAGGAAACTCAGTTGCGTGTTGCTAAATCCAAGAACCCCATATGAAAATATTCTGTGCTACATGATTCCAATGATATGATGCTTTGCCAAAGGTGGGTCAGGCAAGCCTGTGGTGACAAGATTGTAGTTTCCAGGGGGTTGATGGGAGGGATAAAGAGATGAAGCAGTAAACAGAGGATTTTTAGGACAGTGAAACTATTCTCTATGATACTGGAGTGGTAGCTACTTGTTGCTATACATTTGCCCAAACAGAATAGAATGTACAATGCCAGAAGTGGGCCCTAAAGTAAACCATCAACTTTGGTGATAATCTCATAAGGACATGCCAGTGTAGGCTGAAACAAATATACTGCCCTGCTGAAGGACATTGAGAGCGAGGAGGCTGTACAAGTAGTATATGAGAAATCTCTGTGAAATACCAGGGGGTTGTGCATCAAGTGCAAGTCACCTGAAACATTCAGGCTCAGTCCCTTTCGGTTCCCTTGTCACTCATGAGCAGACAGCTTCCTCAGGGCGCCTGCTAGGTGGGCCTGTCCAAGGTCCTGGCTTCTTTGACAGGGTGTTGTCTGCCCTGAAAGTACATCACTTTCCAGAGCGTGTTCCAAGATGAACATGGAGAATCTGGTGAGGATTGTAGGTGTCTGGAGCCTGCGCTCACTGGCTGCTGTGGGAGTGTCACTCCCATCCCTTAAGCCACACCCCCAATCATCTTCTCTAAAGCCCTTCTGGCTCCCAACCGGTCCCAAGATGAAAGGCGTCAGCAGCAGGACCTCCTCAGAAGTGGCCTCTTTTGTTACTGAGAGTTAGACTCAGCACTTGGTTTTCCTCGAGGGTCAGATGTTCTCTGGGGACGGTACAGTTTACTGTCTTGGTTGACATGAAAATCCTAGGATGGGTGGAGACCCTGATACACCCAGGATCAGCCAGCAGGGTGCTGGTTTCACAAGAAATCTTTGGAAATAGTGACAGTTTCACTCTACAGTCCTTGTGAAGCTTCAGGGCAGAGCAAACTCAAGACATTTGCAGGGCGTGAGAGTCACTCTGGAGACATCATCATCAGAGATACCAAGGAAACTGAGAAGAACAAGCAAACAAACAAACATACCTCCCTGTAACCTGGGAAGAGGCTTCAAG
>PVIC010052318.1:0-12224 GCA_004025085.1 Thryonomys swinderianus | reverse complement strand
TGCTACAAAATATTTCCAAGTTGTCTGTTAAAACTAAATTCAACAGGCTTCAGGGATTTAGCTCATGGCACTGCTACCTGGATTTAGCCCAGCAGCATTGCACCTACCTTGCAAGCACAAGGTCCTGAGTTTGATCCCCAGCACCAAAAGAAAATAAAATAATTAGTTAGATAAAATAAATATCTAATGATGGGATCCATTTGGGGAAACTTAGATTTTAGACTTTTACCTTATTTAATTCTTACCAAAACTCTACAAGGGTGATACTCTTACTTTGCAAATCCTATGGACAGCACACAGATACAGAACTGTGTGACTTGCCTAAGTCATGAAGCCACTAAGAGGCAGAGAAAGGATTAGAACTCAATCTGTTTGAACCACTATATTATATCCAATCTTTTTAACCACTTTTCATGTACTATATATAGTCTTTGAAGGACAGTTTTAAAAAACGAGCAGTGGGAAAGGAAGCAATGGACAAGGCTCCTGCCTCCTAAAAAGAGATGCAAGACACAATGAAAGTGCTTGAAATGGCACATGCTGGAGCCAAGGTGGTGGTTTTTAATAAAACTGAGAAGCAGTGGAGTGTTTTCCCTACTGAAACTGTGGAAACAGATGCTATCCAACCTTAGAAATGTAAAATTGTTAGTGTTTTTGATGTTGAAACCAAAGGAAAAACTACAAATTCCACTGTTCGGAACACTTAATGGAAGAGTTTTAAAGGAAATCATTATTATAATCATGGTACCCAGCAGCACTATGAGAATCCAACCTCTGTCAACATTTTCCTTATAAATTCACTGTTAGGACTTTCTAACTCATCCACTGCTACTCAGTGGGAGCTTTAAAAAAAAAATCTGAAACATAAGATCTTAAAGGTTGAGTGGTATTAGTCCAAGAAGTAAAGAGGAGAATGGATCTCATGTGATTCAAAAACACAAAAGGAAAATGTTTGGCTTAAGCAGCATTTTCACAGGTATTAGCTGTCTTTTACTTTGCCATCCTTGTTTTGGAGAAGGGGGAGGAACTTGACCTTAAATGGAAAAGCTGATCATCAACTATGAGTAAAGTTTTCAAAGTTCAGTATATCACATAGAGTTTGCTAAAACCTCTTTTAAATGTGGTCTCTGCTTTCTGGGTCTGCACAAAAGCTCGGAATCTCATAAAGAAAGATTACTTTTAAGAACTCTGGGAATTTGCTTTGAGTCTAAAACCATAAAAAAAAAAAGTAAAACTAGAAGAACACTATTTCTAATCTTGTCTAGCACATTCCAGCTAAATGGAAACAAGAACACACGGAATGAAAAGAACTGTTCAGTCATCATAGAACTTCAAGAAATGCTGAATTAAGTTTCTTTTCAAACAGATCTGAAGCTGGAGGGGTTCAGTTGTTCTGGATAGTCTCCCTCAGCTTTCAATGTATCTACCCTCTCCACACGGCATTCACTAATGGCAGCACCTATTCACCTGCCTTGGAAAACGCATGTAATGTTTTTCAGAGACAAGTGAAATAAATTTATGTAAATAACTTCATCTTGAATTATAACTCATCTTGCCATCTGTCATGCCCAAGAACCATGATCAGTACTGTGCAGGATCACATTAGATAGCTAAATTAAAAGGGGACAAATGAAACAATATAATCTATCCAATCACCCAAGGCCAATTCACACAATCAAATAATATGGAGAGATTACAGAGGATGACACTGGAAAATAACACAATGAATCGCCCACTGCTACTTTACTTGCTGTGAATCTGGTAATATAACCTTAACTGGTTTCTTTTGCTAATCTATATCCATTTATCACGTTACATCCATATATCTAAATAGAAGAAATAATCTACATGAAGTTCCAACTTCAACTCATTGTGCCTTGTTGAATTACTAAAAATTATTTTACTTAGAATGCAAAGCAATTTATTTTCTAGGAAGGCAGGCCTTCCCTCCCAAAAGATTTATCAGACTATTTTACCTAAGCCAGAATTTTTGTTTTGGAATTTAAATAATACATTTTTTATCACACATTAGTTTAATAAGTAAAGCTTTAAAACTATAGATCGATTTTAGACAAACTATCCAATAAATTAGCAGTCCTAAAACTATGAAAATGATAGCTCTTCATAGTGCTAAGCTATCTTAAAATTCACAGTTTCTTATGTAATTTTTTAGCCCCAAGTACATCCTGATACTAAGTAAAAATGGCTTCAAAGTAAAGTGATTCATGTGTCAGCATAATCTAAATATGGCTGGCATCTCATAAGCAGATACTGTGCTAAAATTCTGAAGTTAGAAAGCTTACTCTAAGGAAGAAGCCAGAAGTTCAGACATTTAGCCAAAGTTGCTCCAAACTTCTTGGGTTAGAAATATAACAAAATGAGCTTTTCCGTGAGATGGCCTGCACTTCCTGTTTTTAGCTAAACTGGAAATGCAATAGGAACAATACCTCTATGGCATGTCCTTGCTTCTACTTTTGGTCTGAAAACACCAACCAGAGAAAAAAAGTTGAACAGAGAGGTCTTCTGGGCAGAGAAAAGGAGAGTTAATGGGAACAGAATTTCCTAACTTGACCACCAGTTAACCATAGCTTGGACGCCCAAGGTGCGATGAGTCACTAGCTACTTGCTCCAAAATAACACAAGAACATTCTGAGCTAGCTCACTGCTGGAGTATATTGTTAATATTATTTCCCAAAAAATTAAGCAGAAACAGTTATTTAATGGGTAAAATAGTACTTGTGTAAGTTTTTTTTTTTACAGAATAATCTGGAAATGAGATAATACAAACAACCCTCTAGACAGAAAGTCTGATAATGTTAGTTGTCATGTCCATTTGGAAATTTTAGGCAAAAACATCACAACTATAATTAATCAGTTTGATACTTTTCACAGAAAAAGTGCAGAATTGTTGAAGACAGAACATGCACTGAATTCTCAAAAGCAAATCTAGAGTTTTAGAGATTGTGACTATAAGAGTGCATCTTATATTGTCTGAAAGGTCATTTAGTGGTATTGTTTACAATGTAATTTCCTAAAATAAGACTCTTCAGAACTTCTTAACTAATGAGTTCAACCTACTCATACTCAACAACTTGACTAATTTTATTTGTTTGTTTTTTGAGACAGGGTCTTCTCTTTGCAGTTCAGGCTGGCCCTGAGCTCACTATGTAGCCCAGACAAGCCTCGAACTCAACAGTTCTCTTCCTTCTGCTTCCTGAATGCTGGGATTACAGGCATGAGCCACCACACCAGGCAGTGTGGCGTGTGGTACTGACTTCTGGTAGACGTGAGTCACTATGCCCGGTATTGTTGTATGTGGTTACTGGGGATTGAACCAGGGACCTTCCGCTTGCTAGGCAGGCGCAGGAACCACTGAGCTAAATCTCTGGCCCTGGCTAATATTTTCATAATATCAGTATAATGTTGGTTTTGCATACTCAGTTAAGAAACCACATCTGAGAACTACTGCCCTGTTTTATTTGATTATGTGATAAAGAACAGTATGTAAAGTCAGACAGAGCATTTAATTGTGAACTATGGAGATGTCCTCATCCATAACCTGGAACTATTACTGTCTCCTAATACATAAGTTCCAAAGGTAAAGCAACCCTCTCTCAAAAAAAAAATAAACACAGAAAACAAGTATTTAGGGTTGACAGTCAAGACAAGAGAGCCCAAACAGTATCAAATATCCAGTTCTCCCTCAGGATTGTAGGGAGACTGGTTCTAAAATGTTCCCGGGGATACCAAAATCTATAGATGCTCACGTCTCTTAGAAAAGATGGTGTCGAACTGTCATGTGACCTCTGATATATTTTAAACCACATCTAAGTTACTTATACCACCTAATACAATACCAGGTAAATAGTTCTTATAGTGTATTTTTAAGGAAATAAAAACCAAAATGTCTGTACCTTCATAGTACAGACACGATATCTTTTCCAGATTTTCTAGTTACTGCTAGTTGTATTTTAAGACAACAGACTTGGACAAGACAAACCAAAGACCAGCAGTCCTGTCACTCAGAACTGGCCAGGGTGATTTCTCCACCAAGATCAAGACAGGCTAGAAGATAAGAAATTCTGAGAAAAGGGAGCAGTTCTCAAATCAGAACCCCTCCCAAAAAAAAAAAAAATAGGGCCTGGAGGCCTCTGTAAAGAGGAAGGATAAGAGGCCTGGAATGTGCTTTTGGTGGGTGCAGCAAAAGAAGGGCTGCTTCACAGGCTGGGGCAAGAGTTAGGTGGAAATTGTGTTCTTTTCTCAGCAATCACCATTTTGCCACAGTCTCTGCTCTCATCTTGTTTACGCCCTGTATGTGATTTCTGTGTGCCCAGGAGTTTAGATTCTGGACCTGAATAGTGCTAACATAAGAACACATTAATCAAATGTACGTATGCCACTTGTGCAATTCATTCTTCTGGGTGGGTTCAAGTTTTAGTAATTTTAATTAATGGCTTTCTAAAAAAAAAAAAAAGACACCATAATGTATCTCCTGTTTGGAGGAAGTCAGGTTTCCATTCGGCCCGGGCTGTTGCAGACTCCGACACAAACATGAGCTCCATTCCGAGACCACAGTGGGTGAACAGAAGAGACAGAAACAGTAGCGTTGTTAGCCTTTAACCTAGCAAACTATGGGTAAGAGACTGTGCTGGACTTCTTCAGGAAGACCTGCTAGCTGAGAGTCTCCCAAGACAACAAAATTCAAATGATTAAAAAGCAAAATAAATACATAAAAAAGTGTTTCTGCTAGTTTATGAATTACTTAACAGAAACCCTTCTAGTGAGCTCTTCGGTGGGGCCAAAGCCCGGGACTCACTCACTGTTTAACTGCCCTTGTCTAAGCACAGCCCTGGCATATGGCAGGTGTTCCACAAACACCCTGAGATGAACTCGACTTAGCTGAACTGAACTCAGCTGAACTGTGCTGCTTCACATCCCACCCTTTGTCCCCTCCCCTCAGATTAACAGCTGCTCTTAACCTTGGAGCAACCACCACTCTCCCAGAAAGAAGTGCCCTGCGCTCCGCTGGGCTCCCCTGGGCTCCCCAACTCAAGGGATACCCCTAATGCTCCTCCTCTCCTGCACTCCCCTTCAAAGCACCTCTCACAGCTATAATTAAACACTTACAAAAAGCTCTTTGGTACAAACAATATAAACCACAAACAATAAATTCTGAGTCAAGAAGGACTGTCCATTTGTTTTTGTGTATCCTGTAAATATTATTTTTGTTGGCACTTGGTAAATATTTGTTGAAGTAGTGAAGCAAGAACCCATAATTTCCATGGCTTCCTCTCATTCTAATAATACTCACAGGCCTTAAATAATATGAAACAAATTACCCTGCACATATTCACACAGCAGTCTGTGCTGGGAAGCCAGTATTGTGTGAGGCAGACCACGCAGAAGGAAGAATTCTGATAAGGAAATGCAAAGATGCAAATATCATTCGTTAGGGTCAAACATTAGTCTCTGTCCTGTGCTGTACCAGTGAGATATTTGTTGGGAAACTTTTATCCTTTCACAGACATTTCAGTTGTTTTATTTTAAAAACACTACCTGGAGCTGGAGATTTCGCTCACTGGTTCCGGTGCCTGCCTAGCAAGAGCAGTCCCTGGTTCAATCCCTAGTAACCACATACAACAATACCAGGTATAGCGACTCACACCCACCAGCAGTCAGTACCACATACCACAGTGCCAGGCACAGTGGCTCAAGCCTGTAATTCCAGCACTCAGGAGGCAGAGACAGGAGGACTTTTGAGTTCGAGGCTTGCCAGGGCTACATAATGAGCTCAGAGCCAGCCTGAACTACAAAGCAAGACCTTAACTCAAAAAAAGAAATCTGTTCAGTTTAACCTAAAGAATTTTTTGATGTAAGATTAAATTTACCTTCTTAAATGTCATCAGTTTCATTAGGTTCCACTTCATAGTTCAGTCACATGTACATAGTTTTTCTATGACTTTGTTCTCTATCTTGGGAGTAACAAAAGAGAAAGAGTATTCAGATCAAAAACAATTCTAACAAATACTAGATTTGATGAAAAATGAAGTTACATTTTTGGTAACAGAACAAAAGAAAGAGCAGAAATGAAATTGGTCACATTTGATCTGTCACAGGAACATTTATAATGAACCAATACATAGCATCCAATTACTTGGGTCAACAGCTCAAGCAAAACTCAGGAGAAATTAAAGGCCAACAGGCTCCTCTAAGAAAGCTGTTACTTTCATTCATTTGACTGTATTTGTGAAGAAAGAACCATAGACACCAATGGTAGTCACCATCCCTACCCTTGAACATACCCAGGAGGAAAAGCACAGTAGGGTCACCTCCCACCCTCTGCTTCCTCTTCACCTTCTCCCTCTCCATCTCAGGGTAAACCCCAGCTTTGGGCAGGACCATGAAGGAGACTCATCTTACCCTGAAAACAATTACTTCTTGGAGTGGGAATTTAGCTCAGTGGTTCTGGTGTCTGCCTGGTAAGCACAAGGTCTCAAGCTCAATCCCTGGTACCACATACCACAGTGCCAGGTATGGTGGCTCATGCCTGTCATCCCAGCACTCAGGAGGCAGAGGGAGGATTGTTGTGAGTTCAAGGCTTGCCTGGGCTACATAGTGAGCTCAGGGCCAGCCTGAACTACAAAGTGAGACCAAAAAATACAATTACTTCTCTTCTCTTGGCCAGAATTCTTTAGGGACAGTGCTATATGCCAAGCCAGGTGTCAACAAACACCTGACCCAACTGATAGGTGGAGAATCAAATGAGCAGTTGGGCTGGGTCGCCAATGGCTAGCTTTCACCCAGATTTTTCCTACTCCCCGGAATCATGTTCTCAGTTCTCTTTGCACAACTTGTCAAATTTTGGCAAAGATATTTACTTACAGGAAAGAAATTTTTCCACTAAAAATTAAGGGGAAAAAATTCCCAATTCCCTTAAAAAATAAATGCTCTGAATCAACACTGGAATTAGATTTGTCTGAATGTGTTTCTAATAGTATCAATGGTCTAGAAAGAAATGACTCATAGAGGTAAGTATGAAATCTCTTTTCCAAAGAATAGTGAGTTCAGAAGTGAGTTTATGTAGCACATATCTATTAGTTTCTATTCGTTTTCTATCCTTTCCTTGGCTTCACTGTGACCGTCCAGTTCCCTTGTTCTATGTTGTGACAAGTTCACTCTGTTGTTCAAGACACCCAAGATTCTAAATGTCAACTAACATATTTCTCAGTACTAGAATGCCTGTATGACTATTCCAGTTCTCCAAAGGATCTCCAGTTTACCTCCTTTGTCTGTTATTTTCTGTTTTCTTGACCACATGTTTTCATGTTAACCACAGTTATTTTAAGTCCTTTTCTGAAAAGTGAAATATATGCCATCTATTCACTTATTGCATTTATGTGACTACAGTCATAACTTTCAGTTTTATAGCATGCCTTGCAATTCTGTATCAAATGCTGAAAATTTTGCATGAAAAATTGCTTCAAAAGGAGGAAATTTTCTCTGGCAGTTGGAAAACAAAGAGTGGTGTATAACCTTTCTCAGTCTGATTTAAAGGTCTGTGAGGTTTGTCTCCCTCAGTTTTCCTAGGGTCTGCCCCCAATTCCTTGGAGTTTCCAGACATGGTCTGCTCTGAAGGCCTGGGGTTATTTACCAGTGCCCTTCCACCCCGAATTCCAACATCTTCCCTCAGTGCTGTATAGCTGCCAAAACAACCTCAGATCAGCTTGTTGGCCATCCAGATGTTTTTGTGCTGCATTTCTTGGAGTTCCTGCCTTAAACAATCTGCTTAGGTGCAGAACCTCTTGCTAATAAGAATACAGAAGAGAAAAAAGTCTGGGTAGGTAAGAGTTCTGAGCTACTGATGCTTGGTGAAGAAACAGGGTGTGATCAAAAGACCGGAGGTAACACAGTATATTGTTACAATGACTGACTCTCCCACTGTCAGTGTGGACTGTGCCCTGAGAAAGGTGCTCCTGAGCCTTCTTCCTTGCCCTGCCAGGGAAGATGTGTACCCTCACTGCAAACCCCAGGTGCTCAGAGCTGCAGAATCCAGCTCTGTCCCTTCCCTTGCAACAACCATAGCAGTTCTTCTCAATTCCTGTATAAAACTACATTTGTGCGGTCGATACTGTGGTATAAATCTGGAAGGCATAAGACCATAGAATGCCAAAAGGCTTTTCCAACTCTACATGTCTCTGCTTCTAAGTATGTGCTTAACTAGAAGAGAAAAAAGGCTGTAAACTTTTATGAGGACCAAAAATGAAATGACTTTCATGAGGTTTCATTTTCAGCAGATTTTCTAACACAAATTCCCAAGACCTTCATCATTTGTTAACTCACATACTTAGTGAATACTTAATCCATTTCTGAAACTCATTTACCCAGGATTCGTAACAATGCTTATTTCCTAAGAACTAATGTCACATCTTACAAATACTTAACAAATATTTTCATCATAAAGACCAAGTTTCACAAGAAAACAATATAACTTAGTAACTAACTTAGTAGCTGCTAATTAGTATGGTTTATGAAGGTTTTGCTAAGCAAAAACATTATTCTCCCATTTCACATTTAATGGACCTTAGCATGAGCTAATAATGCTTATAAGAGAGATCACTACAACCTTGAGATGCCTCTCTCCAGAAAGTGAATTTCCCCTTGATTCCTGATCTTTTTTAGTATCTTAACTTGCAATAGTAAATCTTTAATTCTTTAAAGATTTACTTTTCCCAATCAGAGTAAGTACTACTTGGGAAACCATACACATCAATAGTATTCTTAGACTATATGTCTTTACATGACCAAAACAATTCCAAATTTTCCAAACTTCACAGAGACAAAGGAGACACAAATGCTCGCAGCAGCAGGAATAGGACTGGCCTCATTCAGGGTCAGACTCCAAGGCTAAGGTCTAGAATTCTGTGTCCCAAAGGTCTTACACAACTCCCATGACAGCCAACTCCTCTCTTGGGAATGAGTGACTGGGATGCTGAAAACATTAGAATATACAACCCTAAGTTAGAATTCAGCTTACTCCTTTCCATTTATTTTTATTTTACTCCAAGTATATTTCACCAGATAAGTAAAACAAGATAATACAATTAGAAAAAAATAATAAAAGCAACAAAGATCTGGTATGAGAACCTGTAGATGTAAATGAGTTCTAGAATGTATGATAGATTCTATGAAATAGGAAATATTCAAAGGAAATGTTGTAGGGGAAAGTAATGAGGGGAAAGAATAAGTATGATCTGAAAAGGAAAAGAGAGCACACACACACACACACACACACACACACACACACACACACACATATATATATATATATATATATATATATATATATATATATATATATATATAGGAGGTGGAGGGTTGTAGGGTGGGCAGAATATGGGTAAAAAGGAAAATTAACTCATATCATATACTGGTACAAATTCCCCAATGTTGAGTGTGATTGTGAGCTGTGTATAAAACATAACAATAAAGAATTCAATTTTAAAAAAGAAACAAAGAGTGAGAAGACAAGAGAAGAAAGGAAGAAAAGCTCAAAGGAAAGTGAGAGAGCTGGGTGTGGTGGCTCACGCCTGTAATCCCAGCACTCGGGAGGCAGAGACAGGAGAATTGCTGAGTTCGAGGCTTGCCTGGACTACATAGTGAGCTCAGAGCCAGCCTGAACTACAAAGCGAGACCCTGTCTCAAAAAGAAAAAAAAAAGGAAAGCGAGAGAGATAAACCTAAAGTCAGGAGAAATGCACCTAGAAACAGTTCGGCCATAAACTACCATGTGACTTTAAAGCTTTCTAATTTATCTCTATAAAAATGCATGAGAGTTTTAGGGAACATGGCAATTGTATTATTAATCACCAAATACTGGTGCATTATTATTATTCGAGGAACAACTGAAAATAAGAGTCATGCTTTAATTCCTATTTATGGTCCAAGAGTGAGGTCAGTGTAACTTAAACAAAAGCAGAAAAAAAACTATTACAGGGCAGTTTGGAAATGGTTTCCTTCTTTCATGGAACTATTTCTATAAGTAAGAGAAGAACCATCAAGAGTTTCCTGTATGACTTACTCCATCATTACTTAGCAGCTTTCTGAAGGTGAACCATAAAAGATAAATGCTGGAAGCCAAATTTGGAAGATACGATAATTTAAAACACCATCTAAAGTATATTCACTTTATAGGTCAAGTGCCTTGCCTTTTAGTTTCAAAAAAAGAAATGTAAAAGCTTTTATTTTGCTTCTTCATCTCCAATAAAATTCTCATTTACAAATGGAAATACTGAATGGTGAAATTTGGTCACTGTGTGACTCTGTGTATGATGTTTAGTTTTTATCATCCCTTATCTTTGTTCAGAGAAGAAAGTCAGGTTCAGTTAGTCACTTCATTCTTATACCTGAAACCAAAGGACACAACATTAACAAGATAAAAAGAAAGCTCTTGTTCCCAATTGGTTGGTTGTTTGTTCAGTATGAAAGTGATGCTACTCTTCTACTTGGACTTGCTTATATAGCATTATCTGCTAAAAGTTGTACAATTTTACAGCCATTTAGGTCAACTCCGCCTTCTTAAATCAACCCAGTAAAATGTGTGTTTCAAATACTTCTGACTTCCTTTTAAGTGGGGGAAAGGTACAAATCGGACTTTTCAACTACTTTTTAATTTTTGTGGGGGTTTTATTGGGGGGGTGGAGGACCAGGTTTCACTATTTGGTTTAAACTGGCCTACGCTCAAACTCGCAAGGATCAAGGATTCCCCTGCCTTTACCTCCTAAGTGCTGATAGTACAATAACGCACCACTACGTCTGGCCCTGAGGTCTTTTTAATACACGCCCAAAGCATTGAGTCTGTATTGTTTTACCTACTCAGCCTGCAGTCCAATTCCTGGCTCTCTTGTTTTCTGGAAATAATCTCTGGCCTTTGTAATACTCAGTTACAGGATTATCTTCTAAGGCTCTTAGTGAGAGTGACTTTACTACCCCACACATAGGTAAACCCACCACATAAAGGGCAAGCCATTTTCCTACATAATGCTATAAAAATAGGAACAGCATGAATCAGAGTTGATGTGTAACTCCTGCTCGTCTTATTTGGGTCAAAGGGGAGCAGATGTGACAAAGGAGATTATAAATCCTGCTTGGAGGCCCAGGATTTTTCAACTTTCCCAAGGGAATTTCCAAGACTTATATGGAGTAGGAAATCACTCCACTTGGTAGAGAAAAGCAGCACACTATCTCTGCAAGGTAAATTCAGTTTACATCAATTGATGCATGGTAATACGCAAAGCCTGTGCTAGGAACACAAAGAAAATAAAAACAAGCATCAGCTAGAACTGAAGAATCTCTAGGAAAACTAAAATACTCCAAAGAATCCACTTGTAAAACAAAAGTTCCCTTGTGACAAGTAAGATTAACCAGCCTTCTCTCTCATTTTGTATTTAATTTTTCTTCCAAATAGCACTCTGAGGAACAGAAGGCCTCTGTGCTATCACCCCATCTAAAATATGTAGGTCATCTTCAGCTTCCAAGTACATAAAGATACTCATCCTATAGTGACAGCTTTTGCTTACATGTAAATTCTACCTGTCCTCAAAAGTTCTGGAGGAAAATGAAGCTCCCAATCCAATAAATAAATAGTGGGGGATTTCACAGCATTTGTTACATCCAACACCACTAATACATTGAAAAATATTTTGAAATTTATCAGTCCTTATTTTTAACCTAAGGATAATAACCATCACCTATTTTGTTCTGGAAGTATTGAAGTTTTTTCCATAGAGTTAGGAACTTTCTCAGATACAAATTGACCTCACTTATGAACATTGGTAGACAGGAATAAAACTCAGAAGTAGCTCGCGTGTCTGCCATGGGCTCATTGTGAGCTGCTGCGTGCTCACTGTACAGTGCGACAGTGCACGGCAGTGCAGTGTCCAATCAGAGCCCAGGGTGTCAGGAAGCAGGAGGAAAAGCCTTGGTGATGTGGAGGGCACCGCTAGGAAACGCAAAGCAATTACCACAGAAATAAAAGTGAAACTACAGTATAAGACTCGCTTTGTCCACCAACAAACAAATCCAATTTACCAGTGTTCTCCCAGAACAGAACTCATTTGTAAGTCAGGCTTACCATACAGTTTTTATTAACTTAATTTATTAATTTAAACATGATGGTTTCATTAACATAATTACCTTTTTTTTTTTTTTTTTTTTTTTTTTTTTTTT
>PVIC010052317.1:0-12173 GCA_004025085.1 Thryonomys swinderianus | reverse complement strand
TCACATGGTAGTTTTGTTTTTAGTTTTCTGAATAACATCATGCTATTTCCACAGTGGCTACACTGATTCACGTGCCGAGGTCCATCTCCTTGCCAGTACTGGTCATCTGTGTCCTCTTAATGGGACCTTTCTGGCTGGAGTGACACGATATTGCTCCACAGTTTCTATTTGCCTTTCTTGATGATTAGTGATGTCTACCGTTATGCCTTACACATTTTGGTCACTATTTTTTTTCCAAGAAATGTCTGTTACAATCTAAGGCCTATTATTAAAATGTGACTGTTTTTGCTGCTGACCTTTTTGAGTTCCTGATGTATCCAAGATGCTAATCGCGTATCAGATGTAGAAACACTTTCTCGCACTCTTAGGCCGTCTCTCCCCTGCGTGGACTGCTCCTTTCACTCTGCAGAAGCTTCTGAAATCTCATTTCTCTTGTTTCTGTTCTGTTGGGATCTGCCATGCCGGAGTCCTAAGGTTCCCTAATGTTTTCTCCTAGTTGTTTCTTTGTTTCTGGGCTTATTATTCGTCTTATTTTATTCTACACCAGGGCTGTCCTTACACAGATGTTTTCAGATCACAAAAATCAAGAAAACATTTAGCAGATGACATAGGATTGTAGCCTAACCTGCATGACAAAATTTTAAGGATCTCTCTAATTTGTTTTCAGTTGGTTCTTATAACTAGGAATCAACGGGGGCCAGTTTCATTCTTCTGCATCTGGACACCCAGTCTGCCAGTTGCACCATGTATTGGAAGAATGTTCTTTTCCCCAGTGGACTCCCGGCACCTCTGTCAAAGCCCAGCTGGTGGCCGATGTGCTCCTGCCCCTCCTCCTCCTCCCCCAGGGTCTTCGCTCTGCTCTCTGTGCTGCATTGGTGCCTTTATTTCTCTGTTTTGTTCCCCGCAGCTCAAAATGTACATCTGGAAGTCGGGTCGAACTGTCCTCCCTGCCTGTTCTCTTGCTCGAGAATCGCTTTGGCTAATCGAACCTCCTTTGTGCGGAGCCTCTGGCCATTTGGCCTTGTTCTGTCCGCTCAGCAGATATTACCTCTAAATCTCTGCCGTTTCTGCGCTGAGCAGGCTGCGTTCTGTGGCCGTCAGGGAAACGTACCCCGGGGGCCTGCCCAGGCCCTCCAGCCGCGGTGCCGTGTGATGTGGGTGTGGGCCCAGGGAGCACAGGACAATCCGGAGGGATTCGGAAGGGCCACGTCCCGGCCAGGCTTTTTTCTGTTTGCTCCCCGGCTCCTCCTCCTCCGCTTCTCCCATGTTCTCACCCTCCTCCCTCCTCCCCTCACTAGATCTCAGGCAGCAGTGATTCCTTCTAAGAGCCCGAAGCATAGAAATGACATGATTTAACTTGTCTTTTACTTAGTAAAGAGCTGGACAGTAAAGAGAATGTAAGGGCTAGATTTTCATCCAACATCTTTCCACAGCACGACCCAGAGTGACGTCAATCCCCACCAGAACAGGGCTAACAGCTCTGCCTCGCAGAGTCGGGGTTCCTGGGTCTGGATATTGGAGCGGCTAGAGGAAGGTGACAGACTCTTGCCTTAAGCAAAGTCGACTGATGTAAATATTGTTTGTTATCTCTGTGGAATTATTAGCAGCCTGAAACTCTGGAAAGGGCAAAATTTAAGGCAGAATCCACTGGGTACCAAGGAGAGGAGCAAACCCAGCGCACAGGGCCTTCAGTTCAGCCGCAGCCCTGGGGCCGCCCCGGAGAAGCCAGCCCAGGGACGCCTGGCGGGGACGGAGGGGAGCTCTGAGGAGGGGCGGTGTCGCTCAGGGTTCCTTCGCTGACTCTGGCGCCGAGAGCGGCCTGAGGACCTTGCGGGAACCGCGAGGAAGCAGCTTCCTGTGGATATCGCTCGAAAATTATGTTTTGTCAACGCGACTCCTTTGAAAACCCTCCACTGGCCCTTGGCTGGGTTTGGACAGTGACTTCCTTGTGCTTAAACCCGATGGTACCTTTAGGACTTCACTGGGTGGTCAGAGCACTGATATGTTGGAGCGTATCTGAAGCATTGTTTTCCAAAGTGGTTAATAAAAATTTTATAATCATGCAGAAGAGAGACTCGTTATTTTTTAAAGCTCTAAGTATGCTTTACTGTATTCAGATTTAATAATTCAGAGCTCCTGATACATGAGCTCATTTCTTTCTGCAGAGGGGAAAGACTACATGAACTTATTTGATACATGGTATCAAAAATTCTATGGAAGTATATTTAAAAGTGACAAATCATGTAATTTTCTCCATTTCTTGTTTTCCTTTGGCTCAGTAGTGTTGTGGCAAAAATTGATGACTATCATGTAGACCACGGATTTGATCAAGAATTATTATCATTACTGTAAGGGAACTCATATTTGATTTGATGAGCTTTGTTATTTATTCCCAGCATGTTAACTCAATTCTTTCAGCACATGGCCTCACGCAGGAATGATGTTTTCTAAAATTCATTTCAGGTTTTGAAAGTAACCTGAATCTAACCAACCAGGACGGTCCCAGTACGTCAGAAATCGCTTCGGAGACTCAAGATAGAAATGCAAACAGCCATGCAGGGCGTCTCCCTAACTCCCTGTCCGCCACTGTCACCGCGGAGAACGGAAACTCTCTCTCCAACGGTAAGCACCTCTAAGCTCCCAGTAAGCGTCTCCCGGTTTGAAACTGCACCACCCTTCTAGGAAGAATGCATTTACAGCGTAAAGATGCAGTAGGCGTCTATAGGAAACAATATAAACTGAGAACAATGTAAACTGAGAAACTCCACGAGGGTATTATGGTCAGAGTACCATGGTTTATGTTAGGAATTAGAATTTCATTCACTACTCGGAGAATTTTGTTCTCCAAGCAATATTGTTCCATTATAGCTGGCATAGAGTTAGTCATATATTGAGAAGAAAGAGGAAATGGATGTTCTACTAACATTGTTTAATTAAAAATATTTTAATAACCAAGAAATGTGGTGGAAAATAATATTGAAGGAATAGTAAATGCTGCACTGTTTTTAGTATATCGTTTAGAAATTAGCTTGACTGTCTGTGTCCAAAACTCTGCAAATAAATATTTTCTTTTGTATATAAAATAACCCCGCTGAGAAATAAGAGACTAACTTTTCTATAAAAACACTGAAGAACTGAACAAATCTTCCTCCTTAGTCTGGCGGGAGCCCTGGAGAGGCCCTGGCCAGGGGGCTGCTGGGAGTGAACCAGGGCGGGCTGCCGCGGTGTGGTCAGCACGGCAGAGACACATGGTCTCGCCCGGGGACGTGGACACTCACAGAGGGCAGCCGAGAAGCCCCGCGTGCCTCACCACCTCCTGGGACCACAGGGCAAACACAAGGCCAGGCCTGGTGCGTGCTGTGAAGCCTCCACCCCAAAAGTCAGTATACTGGGCCCAGCACCTGCTACTCAGTCTCTGCATGAAACAGAGGTGTCCCGGGCCGGCGGGGTCCCCACGCACGCAGGAGAAGCACACGTGAGCCTTTCCTCCAGGACAGTAACGGCAGCCCAGGCCTCCACAATTCTCACAAACCATCTCTTAAAAACAATACCCAACACACAGTCACAAATAACTAGACACAAGCGCACACAGCGTAAGCCAGGCAAGCACCGCTCCTCATCTATTGTAGCAGTGACCTGTGCAGCATCGCCGGTCTGACCGATGCCCTGGCCCTCGGGAGTAGGGAGGCTCAGCCCCCGGCAGACAGCGTCACGGCAGGAATGGAGACACAGCAAAAGCTCTCAGGTGGAAATCGTGTAAACACAGTAGCGGAATCAGACAGTGCTTTACAACGAAACAACGCCACCTGTGGAAATGGAGGAACTGGAACAGGGTGAGAGACACGGAAGCAGAAGGAAGAACAGGAATTCAAGAAAACAGTCGAGAGGGGCTTGGAGAACATGGGGAAAGGACTGCTGGGATCCTCGGGAAAGAAGAGACCTGTGTGTGAGGAAAACAGATGTGCTGAGAAGTTCAGCACTAAGTAGAGAATCAAGAAGTAAATAGAGTACATTCCTGTCGTCTAGCACTCTGGGAGGCTGAGGCAGGAGGATTGCAAATGTGAATACCGCCTGGAATATTTAGCAATTTAGCAAGATCCTATCTCAAAAAAAAAAAAAGGAAAAAGAAAAACAGGGCTGAGGATGTAGTTGTAGCTCAAAGGGAAGGCTGTAGGTTCAGCTCTCAGTACTGCACGAAAAATGGTGAGAAAGAAGGGAAGGAAATAGGAAGAGACGGAGGAGAGATGAGAAGTATGAGTACATATGAAAATAAAATTTCTAAACTACCTTCAACTTTACAGCTTCTTCTAGTGTGACTTCAACACAGCACAGGAAGGACTGTGCATATACTGGGTTTAAGAATTACACTCTTAACTGATGGGCTCCAGGAGAACTCCACACACACACACACACACACAAAACAGAAGAGAATACAGTTGGATGTCTGTGCAAGGAGACGTCCTACGGGACACGCCGACAGAGTGTGAGTCTGTAAATGTCACGTGGGGAGCGGAGCGCTGCGAGCCACAGACAGGGCAGAGACGTTAGAAACGCCACACTGAGCCCCAGTGAAGCGGGGGGAGAGACACAGCCAAGTCGCGCACAGAACTCTCCGGAGCACGGAGAGCAAAGCGCCTGCTCTGCTCCTGGAACGGGATGACCCTCTCGAGCAGCCGCGGAACTGAAGATCGTCTCGCACGGGTGACAGAAGGAGACGTCACGCTTTGGGCACAGGAAGGGGCCAGTGTGACTGAACGTGCGGAAATTAAAAGGTTATATTCAGAGAATAGGAGTAGATTCTTGCCCAAAATAATTGTAAATTTTCATGAAAAAGCACAGTGTCCAGAAAATAGAGCTCACCGAAACAAATCCAAAAAGCTAAACACTGCCCCACACAGGGCGTTAACTGCCCACAAGGACGCGTCTTGCCCAGCTGGGGCTCCTGAGGTTCCGAGGGAGAAAGTCCCAGCCCTGGCAAACACGCTGGCGGGAGCCGCCTCAGGACCTGGACACCGCGGCCTGCGGCTCCGGTGTGTTGGCCACGTGCCCTGGAGAGTCGCAGACAGCCGTGGAGGGGGACCCTGGGGGAGGGTCCCCGCTGGAGTGGGGCAGAGGTTTCTCTCCAGGGAGGCAGAGTCAGGCAGGTCTTGGAGAAGGAACGGCTGGGCTTCCCATAGATGATGACCTTGTCTCTCGGCTCGATGACCTCACATAAAAAACACACAAAAAATGAGAGGAGGGGAAAGAAAGAGCTTGGAGAGAGGGAGCTTCACCGAGATGTTTAATTTCTTCTGTGTCTTAAGTGAAAAGGCAAAAGCTCCAGCGTGGGAAATCAGCCCAGAGCAGTCACTTTGGAAGCTCAGTCTTTCTCCGGACACAGAATCAAACCCAGAAGGCGACTGAATCACCAAACAGGCCTCCAGGCCAGAATGGAAAGAGATAATAGAAAAATAAGCCTTCGGGAAGGCGGGCGGAGGGGCCCAAGCGCTGGACACAGGTTCACACACCCGCCCTCAGTGCTGCGGGGCTGGGCGTGAAACAGCTGCTCCTGCGTCATCGTTCCTGGAAGATCCCTTGAAAATCTCGAGAGTTCTGTGCACGGGAGGGAAACTCCTGCCGCGAAGGTCCCGTCTTCCCAAGGACTGCGACACGTGGGTGCCGTGGAGGTGTCCGCACGCTGCGCATTTCCCCGGGGGCACAGCCCCCCTCCCTGGGCGCCCGGCGTCAGGAGGCCTCGCTGGCGGAGCCCTCGGGAAGGTGCGTGGACAAGCGACGCTCTCCGGGGCGCCCTGGTCCGCGTCACCTCCTGGAACTCAGGACCGGGCGCTCCCTGCCACCGCGAGGGCCGGACCGGACCGGGACAGCTCCCGGAGACCGCCGTCCGAGTCCTCCACGCAGAGCCACGGGACGCGAGCGAGTTTTCCAGAATGACGCACAATTCAAAGCGAAGCAGATGCTGCTCTCCGCCGGGAGACGCTCTCTCTCCGGGCGCCGGCACCAGCCCACCGCCTCGGCCTCCCGAAACAGCGAGCCGAGCGATCATCCGCTGAGACACAGTGACGTGTGGGTCGTTACAGCTATCACTTACTTTAACGGCCGCCCTTCCACTGATGCAAACAGACTTAGATCGTTTTTGTGTACTTAATTATTTCCCGGACTTGGGGTTATTTATCATTAGATTAGAGAGCAGTTTTTAGTTGCAGATTGTGTTAGCTAGATCAAACAAAATATTGTAAATATACAGATGTTTATCTTGTGGAGAAGTGGAGATACACAAATTTCCAACAAGGATGTTTTATCATCTGGTTGATTTTCTGTCTCGATACTCAGCGAATATACGTTTTACTCACAAGCCCAGGAAAAATGGCAGTTGAGAGCAGGTCGCTCCGGCTGTGTCTCCCTGTGGATGGGGTCTCTGTGGATGTGTCTCCCTGTGGATGGGGTCTCTGTGGACGACCACTTCTCCCGGGGCCGAAAGGTCATCTGTGCTGGAGAAGCCGCGACAAGGGGAAACTACCCCGTCCCCTCGCACGGCCAGGGGCACCGCCCGTCCGCAGGACTCCGGCCTTGCTGAGCTCGGCTGCTGGGGGCCCAAAGCCATGGCCTCCACACGGAGGCCCCGCGAGCCGCCGGGGTCGCCCAGCGCGTGTGTTACGTGAGTACCGCGCGCGGACCGACTGCGCGACTGGAGTTCTCCGTAACGCGTGTTTAAACCCCCTTTCTACAAGCGCGCTGTGCTGGCAGGGACAGGCCTTGACCCTCGGAAACGGCACCGCTGTCATCTGACTCAGAGCTCAAGGGCCGGACGAAGAGGCGGCAGCCCTCCCTGGACGTGCCAGGGCGTTTTCGAGCGATAGATGCCAATGAAGAAAGCGGCCCCGGCAGCTGTAAGCCCTGCGTCCTCCTCTTAGTGCGCAGCGTTTGAAGTCATATTCAATCACATCCACTTTGGACCTTATTTAATTAAATTCTCTCCACTACGCGGCACCATACCGGTTGGAAACGGAGAGACTGAGGCGACTGCCTGCTGTTTGTAGCAGTGGGACACTGTTCTTGGGGCTTGAGGGTCCCTCCCCGGGCTGAATCCCCAGCTCCGGTGTCTGGTGACTTCCCCTCTCGGCCCTCCGCCTTCTTGTCCTGAAGTTAAACGCGATGGACCCCCCAGCCGCAGGCCGCTCCGGGACCTCGGCGCGAAGCTCCTGCGCGGGCCGTGCTGTGCCGCGCGAGCACCGCCCAGGGCTGTAGAGAGCAGCTTCCGGGCTTTAGGGCCGCGAGAGCCTCGCGGGTTTTCCAGTGAAAACGGAGCCACAGGCAGCGAGCAGAGGGGGAGCCAGGCGAGGCAGCTCTGAGGCCACACAGGCTGCGGCAGCGGCGCGGCGTGAGCTACATACCCGCGGGCCCCAGGCCAGACGTGCATCGTGTTGCCGGGTCCCTGCCGTCCGGGTTTCCAGCAGCACAACTCGTAACAGCTAGAGCCCCTGCACCCGCCAGCGGGTGAGTGGATGAACAATGTGATGTTTCTATGCAATGGAATATTATGCTGCCACGAAGAAGGGCGCGCATCAGTCATTTGTAGAAAAATGGACGCCCTTAGAGACCCGTGTTAGATGAAGTGAATCAGACGCACAGGTTTAAGTATCACGTGGTTTCTCTTATACAAGAAACCCAAAGTATAAACAAATGATAGAGGAAAACAGAAGATAGATAACAGGAAGCTGAGACAGAAAAGGAAAGGAGACTGAGCGGGGGGAGAGGGCAGAGAAGAACGGAGACCAGCTGCCTGCCGTGAACGTATCATCGTGCACCGCAAACAGGAACTGAAAATTAAAACTGAAAAGCAGCCGGGGGGGTGTCAGTGGTGACCCCTGAATCAGGGAGGTCTCCTCCCACTTCGAGAACGGCCGCTCTTCCTGCGGCAAGCGCCGTACCCGGCAGCGCCCCGCTCCTGGCCGGCAGGGAGGAAACCAGGGCGGGGCCGGGCGGGCCTCCCTCGATTCAGCCCCTTCGGGTTCTGCGTCCCAAACACGGAGAACACTGGGGAACAGCAGAGCGGGGGCCACCACGTCGGGTGCCACGTGTGGCCCGAGCACGAGGGCGAGGCCGCTGCGGGGGCGGGCGGGGGCAGGCGTGAGCACAGGGACACGCCGGAGGCCCGCGGGGCCGCAGCAGGGCGGCCGAGGGGAGGGCCGGGCGGCGGGGCTGAGGGGCCGGGGGGGCCTGGGCCTGTGCGCTCAGGGCTCGCGACTCACGTTGCGGCTGGTGAAGCTCCTGAAGCCAGCGCGGCGCCCGCGGCCTCCCTGCCCTGCTGCGCCCGCGGCCTCCCTGCGCGCAGACCTGCCGACCGCACGCGCGCTCTCGCGAGTCCCCTCTGGAAACTGGGCTCCAGGGGCCAGGCCACCCGGGCCGCGAGGGGGCGGCCGAAGCCACTCGTGTCCTCGGAGACCCTGGGGTCACCGCCAGATTCAGGTCCGTCCCGGCCGGGGGAGGGCCGCGCCCTGTCCCTGTCCTCGCGCCTGACCTGTCCCCAGCTCACGGGGCCGCGGCGGGCCCCACGAGGGGTCCGCGTGGGCTCCGCGCTCCCGCGGCTCAGCGTCGGGTGCTCCTGCCCCGGATCCCCGCGTGCCTCCCCGAGCGGAGCCCCCAGGCGTCCAGGGAGGACGGCGACGCTGCCGGAGCCCCGGGCCCTGCGGTCCCGGCGGCTGTGACTTCTCAGAACGACCGCTGGGCCCGGGCGGACCGCTCGGCCTGCTCAGGCGCCTGCTGCCGCCCCGCGAGGATGGGGGAGGCGGCACGGGTCCAGGCGGGGCGTCCCCGAGGGAACCGGCCGTGGAGGCGCGTCCCCTCCGTCGGGTCGCCGGCTCCCGTGCTGTGGGGCGGCGGCACGGCTCCTGGGACTCTCAAAAGACGGGAGGACATAGACGGTGACACTGAAATACCGAGGGTCTCAAAGCTTAGGGATGGATGTGGAGTTTCACTGCATATTCTATTTTATATTAGGTCTGGAAGGTCTGTAAAAAAAAAAAAAGTTGTCTTTTGTTCTTTTGGTTGGTAAAATAGGTAAGGTGTTATAATCTTACGAGCACATTTTGAATTTCCCATAAACATGAACGCACACATTCTGGTCATGTATGTGCACGCGCCTTGTCATTTCTAAGGGTCTGAGAGGGGCCCTCTGCTCTGATCTGCAGGGTGTTTTCAGAAGAATCAGGCTCCTTGCTGTTCTCTGTAAATCTGCCTTTTGTTCTGTGGTGTCTCCGAGGCCCTCGCAGGGCGGTGCGGCCTCTTCTCCCTGGCCTTGAGCTTCGGGGTCCCCCTCCTCACGCTGTCCAGTGCCGAGGCCGCAGGGGCTCAGGCCCACTCCTGCCCCCCCGGCCACGCCTGGGCTCCGCGCACCCCCGGCCAGAGCAGTGAGCGCCCAGCAAGGCCTGGGGTGGAGACCTGGGAGCGGGGGCCCCCGGGTGTGGTGACCCTGCGTTCAGCGCTCTGCTTTCTCCTCGCTTCAGCCAGAGGCGCCCCTAAATCCGCAGAGCTGTCTTCACACTGTGCCGCTGCTGCGGTTCGGGGGTGCAGCCTCGTCCTCTAAGCTGAGCTCCGGTTTCCACTCAGACTTCAAAAGCATAATTTAGCCCTTCAAATCCGAGCGCGGTTTTCTCCCCCACAGTGGGAGACAGGTGGGCACAGCCGGTCCTGCGGCTCCGCGGCTCCGTCCCCAGCTCGTCCACGGCGGCCCTCACGGGCTGCGGCTCTGCCTCTGGACCGTGGGGACTCAGCGTCACCCCAGCTTCCGCTGACAGTGAGGTCCGCTTAGTGCTGACTGGCGCTTCGGCCCGTGCGGTGCAGCCACGCCCGGCCGCTGCGGTCCCGCGGTCACTGTCCCGGGGAGTGGGCACGCCTGACCTCTGCCGTGTGGCCCCTGCAGGTCTCGCTGAGGACGACGGGTACTCGCGGGTGTGCGTGAGCGGCGCGGGCGCGTCCTCGTTCCAGAGGCCCCGCGAGGGCCACGGCGCGCAGGTAAGGCCCGGTGTGCGTGGAGGGGCCGGGCGGCCGCGGCTCCCCCTGGGGCCTCCGGGCCGCAGACCGCGCCGTCCCGCCCCCGCCCGGGGCCCAGCTCTTGGCCCTGCCTGGGCTGACCCCGCCTCTGCTCGGTTCAAAAAACTGTCCAGCACGACTAGGAATGAGTGAGGTTTCCAGCCCGGACGGGCAATGGGGACGCGCGTCCGAGGACTTCCCTGTGCGGCGCTCGGCACGGCGGCCCCGGCGCGCTTACTGAGCCTCCGAAATTCGGCCAGAGGAGAGAGTTCAAGAGAACAAAGGCCGGTTGCTACGGCTTACACAGGATGCCCCCAGCCCTGCCTGGGTCACGGGGGCGCGAGGCGGCGGGCGGGCAGGTCCCAGGCGCCAGGGCTCCCCCTCTGCGGCCCCTCTGCCGGGCCAGGCCGGGCATGGACCACCCGGAACCCCGAAACCGTGGGCCTCTCTTCTGAGGGCAGGTGTCGGGTATTCCGTCCCAGGCGGAGGAGCTGACTCACGCGCTAGTTTTCTGACAGGAAGAGAAAGAATTTCCTAGAAAGAACCTTGAGTTGTGTCTTTCCATCTTATTAGTACATGGGCGAGGGACGCGAAGGCGAGATCCGTCTTAGGGGTCAGGACATGTACCTAACGCAGCTTGACTCTTAGTCCCTCCGCCCCCCCCCCCCGTTTCTAGACCCCCCTCCCGATCTCCCTTCCTCTGGTTATTATCATCTAGGTTCGTGTTTACGACAGAACGGTTGCTTTCACTGTGGACATAGTGCTGCGTCTTCAACCTTTTTTCTTCCACTTTCTCTTCCCACCTCAGCCCCCTCTCCTGACCACTTCCCCTCGGCAAAAGATCTCTCTTTGTTTCCACCTGTCATTGCTATATTTTTTAAATGTTCCTTTTAATCGCTTTCTAAAGAGATAATATGCTTCGTTCCAAGAGGCACACAAACCAACAAATATAAATGCTTTATTTTCAGTACATTAAAATAGGATTGCTTCAGCAACAAAATCCTTGCGTGGCGTTAGCACAGTTTCATATGTCATACACCGCCAGAAAAACAGCCCCAAAACTCAGCTCAGAGTCCGATGTCTGCAGCGCCCCTCACCGTCCGATGAGCGCTTCCACTGGAGCCCCTGGAATTAGGTCAGCACGGCCACGTTATCAGCGGAGGCTTTTCTAAATAACCTTGATGAGGCAGTGAGAAAAATCAGTCATTTAATCTTAAAAATAAATCTCGCAGGGGCAGCCTGCTGAAGTCACCGGCACCGAGATCGGAGGGCAGCCCGGACTGGCACAAGACGTGGTCCCGACCTCCCCTCCTGCCCGCGGGGTGCGGCACCTGTCGCCGCGCCCGTCTGTCTCCAGAGCCGGGCTGTGCTGTCCCGGGTCGCTCCTCGTCCAGCTCTGCTCGGGCCGGTCCCAGAGCGGCCTCTCTTGCGCTGCTGCTGTGTGACTCACGGGGCAGAGGAGGGGCCACAGCACAGGCATCTCTGGACAGTGCACGGGTCTGTCTGGGAAGGGAGAAGCCCTGGGAACCATGGCCATTTCCAGTGCTTCAAGGGGACTTGTTTTCTGAGAAAGACCCCGAGGGAGCAGAAGGCCCCTTCAATATTTTGTCCCCCAAAGCGTGCTCTTTCTTTTCCACCCATATTGTGGGTGCTCTCAAGCTGGAACAGACTCCTCACCCCCGAGAAGCCATCTGCGCTGATGGGACAGTCACAGGTCTCCCGGAATTCGCGTCTGCTGTGGCCTTTGTGGCGGCAGCACAGACAAGGAGACGCACTCCAGAGCCTGGCGCGGCCCAGCAGCCGCTCTGTAGCACCTGCCCGGGGCGGGGCAGTGTCGGCTTCGGCAAGAAAAGCAAACGCTGCAGGGGCCGGAAGCAGGAGCCTTCTCTGAGGAGCTCTGCGTCCTAGTTAGCACCACAGAGGCTTTGGAAACATCCCTTCCAGGGAGACAGAAGTCTGGGCGCTCTTGTAGAGAAAGAAAGGGAAGGAGGGAGCGAGGGACGCCTGGCCCAGGGCCACGTGGGAAGGGTGCCGGTCCGGCTGGAAGACGGGGCAAGACCGCGGACCGTACGTCTGAGAACGAGCTGCCTGTACCCACGGCCAGGAGTGAGTGCACGAGCCAAGACAGCTGAAGGACTTGTGGT
>PVIC010052316.1:0-12261 GCA_004025085.1 Thryonomys swinderianus | reverse complement strand
GGGTCAGACCCAGCACTCCTCGCCGGAACCCCCAGGGGCTTTCTAGCTCTCCGAGGCCTTTGGAGTAGCCCATGAGCCCTGCCTAAGTGACTGGGCTACCGCCTTCCTCTCCACCGTTCCTGCCTCGACTTACCCCACTCCGAGCACGCTGGCCTCACTGCTCCTTGATCTGGCCGGCACACGCCGCTCGGAACCTCTCCACGCGCTGCGTCCTCACCTGCGCTCCCGCCCGCGGCCACACACAGCCCTCCCCCCTTCTGGTCTTTGCTCAGCTGTCTCCTTCTAAGTGACGCCTCCCTAACAGCTCTCCCTGGAGCGGCGATGCTTTCTGTTGCCTTTGTACACTCGTGCTCTAGTGCAGTCACGCGTATTTCCATTCACCACGTGTCCCTGATTTTTAATTTATCCCCTTCTCCCACGGAACTGAGCACAGGCGAGCAGGGACCTGTGCACACTGCTCTATGCCCACAGCCCAGCAGGGGTACTGTGTTACAGGCAGTAAGCATTTGCAAAGTGAATTGTCATAGATTTAAACAATACTGTACTATATTTTTAATTTCAAGGTTGTCTTTTTGCTCTTTTTCTTTATTATTTTTGCTTTCTAATGTCTTGAGAAATTTTTCTGTATGTGGATATATCTTTTTATTTTCTGGTACTGGGGGTCAAATTCAGTGAGGTAGACACAGTGTCACGAAGCTAAATCTCCAGCCTGGTCTGGGGACCAGGGCATATCTTTATGTCCTTTCTCTGAAGAGAAACAAAAAGTCCAAACTACAAAAGGAGGAACTCGGTTCAGCGTGGTGGCACACACCTGTACTCCCAGGTACTTGGGAGGCTCAAGTGAGGACTGCTCGAGGCCAGAGCTCAAGGCCAGCCTGGGCAACATATCAAGATTCTGTCTTTAAAAAAAAAAAGGAATTGATACATCTATTTACTTCATCTTGATTAAATGTAACATAAGGCGAAAAGACAAAAAAGGGAGAGAAAATCCAAAATACATAAATATGTCCTTGAAACTGGAAAGAAAATGATAAAACAACTGAAAAATTGGCAGCACTGACACGTTGGCTTTTCACAGAAAAAACCTAAACAGTTTAATAACTATAATGATAGACAGGCACAGCTGTACACACCTGTAACCTCAGCTCTTAGGAGGCTAAGGCAGGAGGGCTGCTGTGAGCTTGAAGCCAGCCGGGGGCTACACAGTAAGTTGAAGACCAGGCTAAATTACATAGCAAGACTGTCTCCAAAAAAACCCCAAATAGCTAAAATTATATTAATGTATTATAATGTAAATATATTATACTATTTTAATATAAAAATATTCGACTATTGGCAAAAATTGAGAAATCTATTGATAGGAGTAGTGGTAAGGACGTAGATACATTATAACTTTTATACTTTTCTGGTATATGTACAAATTGGTACAACCACTTTAAAGAATAATTTGAACACACCCAAACTAATACATATTAAAAACACACACAAACACAGATGCAAAAGGATGTATCCCTTTATATCTTTCCCTTGTGTAGCTCTTTCTGTGAAAAGCCAAGTTGTCAATGTGACCCTTTTTTCAATTATTTTGTCATTTTTGCTCTAGTTTCAAAGACATATATTTTGGATCATCTCTCCATGTGTTTTTTGTCTTTTAGCTTTACATTACCTTTAATCAAGATGAGGTAAACAGATTATAATTATGATGGCTATCTATATGTCAAGTATTTTAAAATAAATAAAAAAGGATTAACCTTAGAATGGTCATTACTGTTAGGCAAAAAGGACATTTAACGCATTGTTAAGGGCAGACAAGGAGATTTAAATATATCTCAATTTGTTCTTAAATTATATTAAAAAGAAAGACCTGAAGCAACCATTGCAAAGCATTAATTTAGCACTTACTAGGTGTAGATGGTAAGTGCATTGGTAACACTGTTTCTTCAAACTTGATAATATTTTATAAATTTTTTGAAACCAGAACTGCCACGATTTTTTTTTCTTTTTTTTGAGACAGGGTCTCACTGTAGTTCAGGCTGGCCCTGAGCTCACTATGGAACCCGGGCAAGCCTCGAACTCAGCAATCCTCCTTTCTCTGCCTCCCAAGTGCTGGGATTACAGGTGTAAGCCACCACGCCTGGCACTGCCACGATTTTTTACATTTCTTTGCTTTTATTGTCAGAAATGTAGTTTGTAAACTACGTGATAGATATCTTTGCACATGGTGTTATATAATACACACATATATAAATATGAGTCATACATAAATTCCTTCTCTGTATTCCTGTACCTAGATTTCCAACTAAAAGACTGAGAGTCCAGGGCATAGACACCACAGTCATTTTCATGGCTTGTTAGGGAAGAACATATCAGCTATTTGAAACAGCAAGGATTCAAAACAATTATTGAAAGAAAAGATACATTTAAAGCAACCCGCTTTCCATTGCATTTTAAAAGGACTTCAATTGAAGGAAGATTCAAGCAACTCTCCAACCTATGGAATCAACTTACGAACTTGGCTAACAAGCAGCCAAAGTCGTCCTCCAAATGATGTCATTTTAAAGTTTTCTGATTTATAATACATTGTCAAGACCACTAGTGAGAAGCCCAGAAACTGCCATCCTCAGAGAGTCAAACTGATTTCTGCCAAAACAAAAGACAGCAGCATCTTCAAGCAATCACTGTCTAAAATGGCCTTGGGCCAGATGGCCTCAGGTTACCTCGATCTCCAGCCACACGAATAAGGTCTTCGGGCTTCTGATATGTCACCTTTGGTTTGTCACTTTTGTAGAGCAGGAGTACTGTAAGGTTGCAAAGAGGATGGAAGACTCAGTGAAACGTGGCTTGTCACAGCCCATTGGGCTTCCAGGGGAAGGACACACCCACTCCCGCCCTTCTGGGGAGGAAGAGGTGCTTCAGGGGAGGGAACAGAGCAGAGCGGGGAGCAGCAGCCCAGCCTCGGGGCCATCATGTCATCCTTCATTTGTATAATGGAAATTATTTTTATTATCTGATAAAGTCCCCTGAAACATCAAGTGAAAAGAACAAAACAAAAATATAAATTCACACAATTCCATGGGCCTCAGAGCACTTTCTCAGTACAGTTCCTCTCTGGGTTCCAAGCACAATCACGAGGACCCACCGGTGGCACAAGTGAGTTATGTCATCTCAGGAAGCAGGGAGAGAACTGCCAATTGCTCCCTGCAGGCTGGCACGACTTCCTGGAGGGCAGCACACAGCAGGCACGGTCCAAATCTGATTTCAGCCACTGAACATCTTACCAGGTAGTTACAAGCCCCTCTGATGGGTAAGGAAGAATTAAGGAAAACCAAGTAAACTGCCCAAAGGAAAACACAAAAACTAGAACAAGTTCCCAACGAGCAGGGCTCTCGGCCTCAGGCCCACACAAAGCGCCTGCTAATTCATCTCTGTCAGAGCTGCCAACAGAAATACAATACATGCCATCGATGTCATTTTACATCTCTGGTCACCACACTAAACAAGTAAAAGGAACCCAATGTCAAGAAACATCATGTAGGGCCGGAGGGTTAGCTCAGTGGTTCCGGCGCCTGCCTCACAAGCGCAAGGACCTGAGTTCGATCCCCGGTAACCACATGTAATGCTGGGCGTGGAGACACGCCCACCAACAATCAACACCACATACCACAATGCCAGACGTGGTGGCTCACGCCTGTAATCCCAGCACTCGGGAGGCAGAGATAGGAGGATTGCTGAGTTCGCGGTGGCTTGCCTGGGCACCATAGTGAGCTCAGGGCCAGCCTGAACTACAAAGCGAGACCCTGTCTCCAAAAAGCAAAAAAAAAAAAAAAGAAACATCATGTACAGGTACCAATTCTCATTGAGGAATGTGATCGTAATGTATTCCTAAAATGTACCAATAAACTTAATTTAAAAAAAAGAAACCCAATGAACTTTACTTTAATAATGTATTTTATGAAACCAATGTTTCTAAAATGTTACTTCATCATATGATCAGTTTTAAGAATACTGGAGCTGGACATGGTGCCACATGTCTGTGATCCCAGCTAGTCCAGGCAGAGGCAGGAAGATGGTAAGTTCAAGGTCAGCCTGGACAATTTTGTGAGCCACAGTTTTGAAATAAAAAGGGTTAGGGATATACATAACTCAGCAGTGTGCACCCTTAGTTACTATTCTTGGTACTGCAAAATCTACATCTTTTTAACCTTTTTTTGTGTTAAATTTTTGAAATCCAATATATAAAAAATATATTATATGTATCTATTATTCTTTCTTTCCCTCTTTCTTTCCCTTTCTTTCTTTCTTTCTTTCTTTCTTTCTTTCTTTCTTTCTTTCTTTCTTTCTCTTTCTTTCTTTTCTTTCTTTCCTTCTTCCTTTCTCCCTTTCTTTCTCTCTCTCTTTCTTTCTTTCTGAATGAGTTGCCCAAACTGAGCTCAAAAGTGAACTCACAAGTCTCTCGATTCACCCTCCCCAAATCCTGGGATTACTGGTGTGCACCGTCACACCTGGCTAAACAGTTCAACTCAGCCATTTAGTGTTCAAAGGTCACTTGTGGCTCATGGCCACCGTACTGGAGCAGTGAGTATCTAGACAGTGCTGACACTCATAAGCAGAAAAGGTTATTCCTAGTGGCCGCAGACCCACAGGTGTCCCCACCGCAGAGCGGGTGGTGTGGAGAGGTGTGCTCCTGGCTCTACTGGGCTTGACCGGCACTCTGCTCTGGTTCAAGACACGATCTGGCTCCTACACACACTCCTAGTCACTGTTATCCCTGCTGTGAGGTTCTGCAGCCAGGAGGCAGCCTGTGCTTTACCATCTGGACTTATTTCCAAGACTGTGACCAAAATAAACTTCTCCCTGGGCCGGAGGGTTAGCTCAGTGGTTCCGGCGCCTGCCTCGCAAGCTCAAGGTCCTGAATTCGATCCCCGGTAACCACATACAATGCTGGGCGTGGAGACACGCCCACCAACAATCAACACCGCACACCCCAATGCCGGCGCGTGGTGGCTCACGCCTGTCATCCCAGCACTTGGGAGGCAGGGACAGGAGGATTGCTGAGTTCGCGGCGGCTTGCCTGGGCACCATAGTGAGCTCAGGGCCAGCCTGAACTACAAAGCGAGACCCTGTCTCAAAAAGCAAAAAAATAAATAAATAAATAAATAAATAAATAAATAAATAAATAAATAAATAAACTTCTCCCTAAGTAGGCTGCGTCAGGTGTTTCGTTACAGTGATGCCAAACTGACGGGCACATCTCCGTTCCAGTTCCAGGGCCTTGGGAAGAACAGTTACTGGTGCTGCTTGGCAGGTCCTTGTGTTTGGATCAGCATAGACCTAAGTTGCCCTAATGATCGGGTGCAGAACAGAGGGTGTAAAAGGTGATTCTTATGGCCGGAGATTTAGCTCAGTGGTTTCGGCACCTGCCTAGCAAGTGCAAGGTCCCTGGTTCTATCCCCAGTAACCACATACAACAATACCATATGTTGTGACTCAGGCCCACTAGCAATCAGTACCACACACCACAATACAGGCGTGGTGGCTCACACCTATAATCCCAGCACTCAGGAGGCAGAGGGAGGAGAACTGCTGAGTTCGAGGTTTGCCTGGGCTACACAGTGATTTTGGGGCCACCCTTAATTACAAAGCAAGACCCTATCTCAAAAAACTAAAAAAAAACCCAAAAACAAAAGAGGTGATTCCTAGAAAAGGGGGTACCAGGCAGATGTGCCCTGTAAGCCCTGCGCTTCCTTTTCGTGACACCCACACACACCAGCCTACTTTGCATTTCAGGTTATTTTTCATATTATACCACGTGATTAACAAAAGCAGAATGTATTTCTCCTGGTCTCCACTCAGTCCTCTCACTAGAAGTCATTTCTGGCAAAGAGGCGCTCTTCAAAGTATTTCTGCTAAACCAATGAAAGCATTTTCAAATGAAATTCAAAGGTGAAACCACAGAGTAAATGGCAAAATCCCTCATTAAGAACTTCTTATACAGACTAATGACTAAAATTCTATCGATCCACATCGCCCTCCTTTCGAGGTAGGTCCCCGGAGCCATTCCACTGGGAACCCTGGGGTGACAGAGCACAGAAGCCTGTAGTCCGTGGCCCTTGTCGCAGGGCTTCCCGGGGACACGCTCAGCAGGTCCCCGCAGCAAGCAACTGAGCGGCCGGCGTCCTATCCAGACGGGCGATGGGGCTCAGGAAAAGAAGGCTGCAGAGTGAACCCTCAGGCAACAAAGCCGCACGGAAGTGGGAGGGCAGAGAAAGCGTCGCGTCTGCAGTTGCACAAAGGCTAAGCAGTCGCGAGACTGGAGGGATACAAGCTTCTTTCACTTCGAAAGTGACCACTTTAGCGGGCACAGGAAATTGGCACCTAAGTCTGCACTCCTAAACTTTTAGAGGACATTCTAAGTGTCACACTTTACGGTGACACTAAATGTTCTTCCACTTACTTCTCAAACCTAAAGCAGTGAGTGTCTCTAATTTTTCAGTGATGTAGTTAAGGCACAATACTGTGAGAAACTTACAATCATTTGCCAGAATCTGGTGTCTGATAAACCAAGTATTAAGAGCTATTCCTTTTAGGTCCCACACAAAGCACTTTCCCATGAGGGCGATGGCTTGTCCGATTACTATCACTATTAAACCCATTTTAAAGATGAGCAAAGGCTCAGAGATACTCAGTCACCCAGCACAAATCAGTTCAGCTGGAAATGGATAAGCAGTATTTTAACTCAGGTCTTTGATACTAAGCTCCCTGTTCTTTCTCCTGCCTCCGAAACCGTAAGGTAATCACGGTAAAAACGAGTGTTTCTTGAGTTTGTACTTATTGCAAGATACTGTTTCGGTCTAGATGTGGACTGGTATGTGTAAATCCTGACAAAGCTCAGCTCTCCTGCCCATGTAATGGTGAACAAGATATTTTGTTTTGTCGAGTTTTTGTTTCTTTATCCACAGAACGAGGCTAACAACGTCAGCTGTTCAGGGTTGTCACAGAGATAAATGAGTTGAAAGTTTTGAGATTCAGAAAGGAACAAACTAGATCCCTCTGCCCCAAAAGAGCACAGCACACAAGACGCAAGTACCAACAAATAATTCTAACGCAAGTGATAAAAGAGAGGGGCACATGATCAACTAGAGCAAAACTGAATGGAATTTTGAAGTATGTACAGGAATTAGTTATAGGACTCAGGCTGCTACGGGCTGCTCCAAATGGGGGGGCCCACACATCCTTTATATACGACGGCATGGCATTTTCATATAACCTACACATATCCTCATATACTTTTTTCTTTTTGCAGTGCTGGAGATTGAACCCAAGGCCCTGCACATACTAAGCATAGCGTCTGCTTCTAAACTGTACCTCACACAGAGCTTAACGCCTCTCTAGGTTACCTATTCTTTCTCCCCTAAAATAAGATCTAGCTGGAAAATGATCAGCCTTGCAGACTAGGGACCAACAAAGCCGGCCCCAGGCAGCCTGTCCTTGCCCCTCCCCCACCGCTGTTCTCTGCTCAGAGGCTGCTCTGGGAGGCAGGTAAGGAATAGGAAGGCGGACAGAGCTGGCATCTGTGCTTTCCAGTTTTCAAGGCTGTTTTCCAGATAGACCTTACTTGGGGGGAAAACACTATAATACCTAACGTGAGGGAGATGCTTTGGAAATTCGTGTTAGACTGCATTGCTTCGGGAGGAGGACAACAAACAAAGAGGTCTGCACATGTTCAGCTCAAGTGTGCTGCTTTCCCTGGCATCCTCAGTCCACGTTTGTTGGACCCTCCGAACGGACCGTACACGCAGAGTCAGGCAGGATAAAAGGAACAGGGCGAGGCAAGGAAGGGAGCAGGATGGAGCATGTGCTACCCTGGAACTCCAAGAATGCGGTATTACTAGAATACAGCGTGGACAAGGGACGTCAAGAGAGGGTCTGGAGAGCTGGAGGGCCCAGGTCACACAGGGTCACAAGTCACACTGAGGCATGTGGTTGCCGCTAAGGAATTTAAAGAATGTGGTGTAGTGACAGGTCTGAATTTTAGGCACAAGTACAAAGGCAAGGATGGACAAAATGGGGGAATGACAGAGAGGCGCAAGGAGGATCTGAATTACCGACTTGGTAGCAGGAAGGAGAAGCAGGGGCGCAGAGGTGGAGTTACGAGATAAAATCAGGAAAATGTGCTACGTGACTGGCTGGAGAAGGGACAAAACCAGAGACACGTCCATGACTAGGAAGATGCTCATGCTGAGGGCAAAGGTGACGGGGTAACTGAGATGGGTAGTAAATAAGGAGCTTCCGGTCTTTTAGGCAGAAAGGACTGAGGTCACTGCTCCATGCACAGATGTTGTGATGTTGGTGGGGCAGCCAGCAAATTCTTCCCAGCAAGCACAAGCATCTGAACAGAGAGGTTGGCACGTGAGGAGAGACTGGAATGGAGATGTACACTGGCAGCCATATGCACAGCAATGACAGTTGGCACAGGATGAATGAAATCGGCCAAGGAGATCATGCGAGAAGAAGAGGTCTTTGGAAGGACCAGAGAAATGGAGACATGAAAAGGGAGGTTAGAGCGTGAGGCTACAGGGAAGCCACCACAAGACGGAGCAGAGAGAAATGTGAGAAAGATCCAGGACACCTTTGCAGACAAAGGGTGAAAAAGTGTCCTTCCCATTTATCAATGCAAAAATAATTTGCAGTTCTTCCTCAGAAAAGGCTGTCTAGACACACTTATAATCCCAGCACTCTGGGAGGCTGAGGCATGAGATCACAAGTTCAAGGCCACTTAGAGACTCAGCAGGACCTTGTTATAAACTAAACTAAACTAAACTAAACTAAACTAAACTAAACTAAACCTAAACCTAAACTAAACTAAACAACTAAACTACTAAACTAAACTAAACTAAACATCTAGAGATGTAGCTCAGTGCAAAAGCCCTAGCTTAGTTCAGTACTGAAAAAAGTAGCAGAGTAGGGCAAGTAAAGTCCCACAGTAGAGAAATGAATGGAAAGTGGGAGGGTGAGGGGTTTTGGTTTCACATGTACACACCTGAAAATAAAGGGACTTTGGTCGAAGTGGTGCTGGATCCAAGCCCCAGAGTCAATTGTGAGGCCCACAACCATACGGCAGCCAGGCTGGTTCACAAACTCCTCCAGCCCAGTGGAGAAAAGGTCAGAGCTTCACAGAGCAATGTTAGGAACAAGGCGTGGCTGGACAATTGCTGACTGCCAGGGAAATCAGCGGGCAGCCAAGAAGCAGGACAGACAGAAGACAGGACAGGGCTTGTTAGGGGGAGGCTGGGCCCCTTGGTCCAACGTGCCCTCTTCTTGTCCTTCTCCTTGGGTAAGCCAAAATGTTAGCACATTCCAACATGGAATGAGGAACCCTAAAAACAGAACTTGGGCTGACGGTCCAGTGAAACAGGACTCAACACTATCAGAAAGGAAGGATGGGGTCTTCATTAACATTTGCACCCTATCTCCCTCTGCTATTCCCAACCCTTCCAGAATTCGGGATCCTCTTGCTTAACACCATCTCTTTGCTTAGGTCACCAGGCCAATGAAGTGGGGGCTTCCTTGTCTATGTAAGTCAAGGCCACTTCTCTGTCAGCAAAGACACCTATCCTCTGCTGTCTGCTTTTCCAAGCAATCTGCATGCAATACTAGAGTTGAGGGAAGTTACAAATGATAAATAGTCATGCTAAGTAATCACCATGTGCTTGGTGAACTGAAGAATAGAGGAGTGAAATCAAATTTAAAACAGAAGCCGGGCATGGTGGCTCACGCCTATAATCCCAGCACTTTGGAGGCAGAGACAGGAGGACTGCTGAGTTCGAGGTTTGCCTGGGCTACATGGTGAGCTGAGGGCCAGCCTGAACTACAAAGCGAGACCCTGTCTCAAAAAAAAAAAAAAAATTAAAACAGAAAATCACAAAGGAGAAATAATATCAAAATATAGTATTTACAAATAAAACAAAAGAAGTCCACCATAAAAAAAACCTTGACTTCACAACCTACTTTTCAGCCTGTTGTTTCTCAGAAAATATATCATAGTCCTACATCTGAAAATCATCAGTTGCATCTCCCCCTTCTCCTTTTTCTCCTCCGCTTCTACTGTACAGATCAGGCAGGAATCTGTGAACAGAAGCCACATCCAGAGCACATCTGCTTTCACATGGCCCAGGATCTAAGAATGGTTTTTAATTATTAAAACGTTGTTAATGACAAGGAAAACCAAAGTAGAGAACTTGACAGAGATCATATGTGGCCTTAGAAGCCTGAATTATTTACGATTTGGTCTTTACAAATAGTCTGCAGATGAAGATGTGCTGTCCAGGAAGGCAGAGACACGTTTGAAGTGACGTCATTCAGCAGGGCGGTTGACACGAAAATCTATTTCTTGGCCTCTGAGTGCAGGGTGTTCCCACCACCCCAACATGCAGAGGAGGCAGTGGCCCCTCACAGATGTGATTTCCACAGAAGGTAAAAAGAGGGGTCTTCAGTTTCCGTCAGAGCCACAAATAAACTTTAAAGATTCTACTAATATTTGTTGAAGGATTCCTGGCTGAAGAAGATCAAAAGGAAAGAAAATACTGACTGATACGCACCTCTAGGCTCCTCTCTGTATCTCATCTGCGCTCTCAAGCTGCCTCCTGAGGCCTGTTCTAGTCCTGTCACGTAGACGAGCGTCTGTGGAGACTTGTGTCAGAAGGTACGACCAGCTCCCACCCAAGCACCAGGACTTAACCTCCTCAACCACACAACACACATAAAACCGTGTGGCAACACCAGCCACCTCCATCCCGAGAGTTACAACTACGCCCAGAAGATATTTCCATGGGGTTTACCTGGCAGGTGAACAGAGCACTCTTAAAACCTAAAGCACCTTCCCATACAATTTGTTCAGCTAACCTTTGTAACCATCAAACTCACCTTAAAATTTCCAAGAAAAAAAAATCCAAGCAGAAGTAATCCCTGCATAAAAATTTCTGTATCAACTAGCTTTCATTTTCGTCTTCCTCTGTGAGAGCTCATTCATTTAAAAATTGCTCTTGTGACAGATACTTAGGATCATTCACTAAGTGAAGGTAGTGATCGTCCATCTGTCTCTAAATCACAACACATCCCTGGTCAGCTCAACAGACATCGCAGTGCCCACAGCCTCCCTCTGTCTTGGAGCCCAACCGTGACAGCATCATGGACAACATCTCAAATACCCTGAACAGCTGGAGGCCCAACCACAAAGCCACATGCAAGCTTAGTAATTGTGAGTATTATTTTAGAATGTTAATCAAAATAATTTTACAAAGCTAACTCAGTTTTGTTTTCTGTAAAATTATAAGGACATAATCTTAATGAGCAGAACTTGGTATCATGTCTTGAGTGTTCCTCCTCTGTCCTGTTAAGGAAGAGTTATACAAAAAAAAAAAAAAAAAAAAGCTCTTTTAAGTGAAAAGAAGGCAGATGGAGACAAGGAGGGAAAGGAATGGAATCAAAAGAAATATCCTCAGGCAAATGTACTTTCTGACTTTTCAACCACCTGTAGTTTCACAACTTTTGAATTCTCTAGTCTCTGGGATGAATGATGGGGTCAATGCTGTTTCCTCTTACAGTACTCTGGCGGGTTTCTTGGACTTCTAACAATACACTTACATAAATTCTCGGTCCCCGATATCACTGGTAAATCAGTTCAATTATGGATTTTGAGTCGGCCCATTTTATCAACAACTGATTTTGATGAAAATTAACAGTGGTTCTATAATGAATGCAAATTCTATTTACAAAATCTAACAATTTGAAGTACATTCCTACTCTAAATGGAGCCCATTTCTTTATAAAGAAATATAGTTAGGGTATCGTACAGTATATGTGGATTTATTGTGCGTTTGTTTATGTGGTTAGTCTTGCACCTCAACCTGTTAATTGACATTTAAGGTCTCACTTTTTCATGAGGAAGAAAGAATCTATTTTGAGAGTTTCTTGTGAGCACAAGATTACAAATGTACAAAATTCTGCGTTGCTAGCAATGTATTTTTCACAACATTATCCAACCTGCTCCCTAGCAAATAAACTGTAAAAACCATTTTCATCCTGGAAACATTTCAGGGAACAAGATCCCCTGGAAAGACAAAGAATGCAGTAAAGGCAAATTTCTTGCTTCTGAGAAGGACTTGATCTCATATGCTTTTGGTTTGTGCCTGGAGTTACTTCCACAGTTAATGACAATCGAAGAAAGGGCTTGCTCTTCCAGCTGGCTCTGGAACCTCTCTC
>PVIC010052315.1:0-12209 GCA_004025085.1 Thryonomys swinderianus | reverse complement strand
AACCCTTGAGAGTTCTCACTCCTGACACATCATGGTAGGTATTTGAGCAGAACAATCACATCATGTTTGTTACCATAATACAATAAATGCCAATATCAGTATTAAACACAGTAAATAAGACAAAAAAGGTTTGTTAGATTCTATACTGGATACTTTGAGCTTATGAGTTACCTCTATGTCTGACTCCTCACTGTACAGCTCCGGGATACAGTGGGCTGGTGGGCAGCCTTCAGTCTACTGGAAATGGACTGCACCCTGCAGCCGGGTCCGCATGCTGCTCCCTCAGTCCACCGGAAGCAAGGCACGGCGGGGCCGCATCTGCTGGGTCTGGTCCGCCTGTGGCTGTTCCCTCAGTCCGCACGGCGGGCCAGGAGCTGCTGGGTCCGGTCCGCCCGCTGCTCGTTCCCCAGTCCGCCGGAAACACGGCATGGCGGGCCCGGAGCTGCTGGGTTGGTCCGCCACGAACTAATTTTGTAGAATTCTTTCTTTCTCCTTTTTGCATAGCCCCTGTCATCACTCTCGGGATGCTCCTTCTGCCTTAACACTCCACAGGCACTGGCACTTTGGGATCAGGCTCTGCCTTTGAGCCCTGCCTCTCTGCTCGTGAACCTGAGGGTCCTGTTGTCTCACAGGCTGCTAGCAGCAATAATTTTCTAGAAGCAGTGGTTTCTAGTAGAAGCAGTAGTTTTCTTTCAGAGAGGGATGAAGAGCCAGTGACTCGTTCTGAGCAAAAAAAAACACGTAAGATTTTTGTTTTTGTTTTTGTGGTACCGGGGATCGAACTCAGGCTTATGCTTCTGAGGTAGGTGTGGTACCACTGGAGCTAAATCCTTGGCCCCAGATAATTTGGTTTTTTTTTTTTTTTTTTTTTTTTTTGGAGACAGGGTCTCGCTTTGTAGTTCAGGCTGGCCCTGAGCTCACTATGGTGCCCAGGCAAGCCGCCGCAAACTCAGCAATCCTCCTGTCTCTGCCTCTCGAGTGCTGGGATTACAGGCGTGAGCCACCACATCCGGCATTGTAGTATGCGGTGTTGATTGTTGGTGAGCGTGTCTCCATGCCCAGCATTATACGTGGTTACTGGGGATCGAACTCAGGTCCTTGCGCTTGCAAGGCAGGCGCCGGAACCACTGAGCTAACCCTCCGGCCCTCAGATAATTTGTTTTTGAAGGACTTGCTGCAGCTCCATTGAGAGCAGATGTGAGAAGCAGTGAGGAAGCAGAGCCTGACTAGAAGGCTGAGCTGTTACTGGGATTTGCCCGGGTGTGAGATTCCTGAGGCCAGACTTGCAGCACAGAACTGGAAAAGCACCAGGCTTGAGCTGCTTACTTGAATCCGGAGGCTTTTTACAGAAGGTCCAGGTGTGAAAGGGTTATGGCCCAGGCCAGGGGGAGAAGCCAGATTCTGCATATCTAATAGATAGAGTATAAGATACATGATCCGTTGGATGTGTAGTTTCCTTAGCAAGGAAGAGTCCTGTGATCATGGACTGATACTATGAGACTTGAATTACCACTGGGGTTGCTGAGGGAGAAGTAATTTTGGAAGAAGGGGTCTGTAGATTGGGGACTCAATTTTGGACTTGGTTAGCATCAAGTGCCTCTTTAACAAGCAAACAGAAGTGTTAATTAGGCAATTAAATGTACACATTTTAAGATGAGGGGAGAGGAATTATGACTATGTAGTCTGTAGATGCTGTCCATAAGGAAGTTCAGGAAAGGTAGGGAAGGAGCACAGAAGGTCCAAACTGAACCCTGGAAGTGCCAGTTTTATGCAGGTGGGCATCTCAGGGGAGAGAAAAAGAGCAGCCAGTGAGCTGGGCATCAGGAGCTGGGCACCAAGTACTGGAAAGTTTCAGGCAGGAGAGGATTCGCTGGGCCAGGGGACAGGAGACCTGGGTGTTCTTTGGATTTGGTTACAAGGAGACCATTGTTGATTATAATGACTGAGGAGACCCTGTGTCCTGCAGAGCGTGCCCCTGGGAAGGGGAGGGCTTGTGGGACACAGGAAAGGCTCTCACCTCAGAGCAAATTCTTCACCTCCGGTGCAAGAAGTCAGAGAATCTTGGTACCACATCAGGGGAGGTGGTGAGAACTCAAAACTTCCGAGTCCCCTAATTGGCAAGGAAGAAGGAATTGAGGTAGTTGAAGGGGTCTGAGAGTCTGAGAAGAGGGGACAGGAAGTCACTGTGAGGGGAGGGGGCAGTGAGTGGAATGGGAAAAAGGAGACTAGTTGCTGAGCAGCACCCGGGCCAAGAGAGGTTTCCGTGGTCTGGCACTTAGCGAGACACCAGTCAGCACATTCAAACTTTCAGTTCCCTGAATTCTTTCTGGGTGTTTTGGCTTTTTCTGTCTTTCATCTTGGTCTTTCTCAATTTTGCAGAAATGTGTGGTGGTCTTTCGTGACCCAACAGACAGATGAAAGGCAAGGCGGGTCAGCTCCTGTGCTGACTGCAAATAGGGCCGGACAGGGTGGGGAAGGCCCACCACGTGGCTCCAATGGCCCTGACTCAGGATGCCAAGAATTGTCACAGGCAAAAGAAAGAACTGGAATGTCACCAGCAGCCCAGGGCCAGAGGCCAGAAAGCAGCCTCCAGGCTTCTAGGACTCTGGCCCAGCTCAGTTGCTGTAGCATAAAAATGCCTTTTGCAGGGGCCGGAGATTTAGCTCAGTGGATGCAGCGCCTGCCTAGCAAGTGCAAGGTCCCCGGTTCTATTCCCGGTAACCACATACACCAATACTGGGTGTGGTGGCTCACACCCACCAGCAATCAGTACCACATACCACAATGCCAGGTGTGGTAGCTCAAATCTGTAATCCCAGCACTCAAGAGGCAGAGGCAGGAGGATTGCTGAGTTCGAAAATTGCCTGGGCTACATAGTGAGCTCAGGGCCAGGCTGAACTACAAAGCGAGACCCTGTCTGAAAAAAAAAAAATGTCTTTCGCAGGATTTCCAATGAATTCCAACAAGTAAGATAATAAACGAGGAGAGAGGACAGGAAATGGGGGCTCCACGTTAGGAGGAGATGGAGGCAAAGTCCAGGGTGGAGGCACACTGTTAAAAACTCCTAATTGTACCATTTACCTTTTATATTTAACACTTTTATCACCAACTCTGTTTAAACAACTCTTTATTCAGATCATTTGAATTCTGAACTCTACAACCCCTACCACTCCTTTTCCCATATGGCTTGGTGGAAAATACACATGCTCCGTTCCTTTCTAGTTTTTCACATCAAACCTCCTTTCTCATATTTATCAAAAATATCTAAAGCCAGGGCCGGAGGGTTAGCTCAGTGGTTCCGGCGCCTGCCTCGCAAGTGCAAGGCCCCTGAGTTCGATCCCCCGTAACCACATATAATGCTGGGCGTGGAGACACGCCCACCAACAATCAACACCGCATACCACAATGCCGGACGTGGTGGCTCACACCTGTCATCCCAGCACTCGGGAGGCAGAGACAGGAGGACTGCTGAGTTTGCGGCAGCTTGCCTGGGCACCATAGTGAGCTCAGGGCCAGCCTGAACTACAAAGCAAGACCCTGTATTCAAAAAGCAAAAAAAAAAAAAATCTAAAGCCAGATGTGGTGCTGCACACCTTTAATCCCAGCACTCTAGGAGGCTGAGGCAGGAGGATCATAGGTTCAAATTCAGACTTGGAAAATTGGCAATTTAGTGAGAACTTGTCTCAAAATAAAACACTAAAAAAGGCTGAGGATGTAGCTCAGTGTGAAGTGTCTAGGTTCAATCCTAAGTAATGCAAATAAAAATAATGATGATGATGCTGGTGTAGGGGGAAAGAAATTATCTTTATTCTAAATTCTGGTCAAAAACCCATGTAACAAAAGAGAAATTAATAAGAAAAAGCATTAGTTTTGCTGGGTGTGGTGACTCACACCCACCAGCAATCAGTACCACATACCACAGTGCCAGGTGTGGTGGCTCACACCTGTAATTCCAGCACTCGGGAGGCAGTGACAGGAGGATTGCTGAGTTCGAGGCTTGCATGGGCTACATAGTGAGCTCAGGGCCAGCCTGAACTACAAAGTAAGACCCTGTCTAAAAAAAAAAAAAAGGAAAAAGCATTAGTTTATTAACATATATATATTCACATATACATGGGAGTGAGGTGGCTGAGAACTCTGTTATGGTGGACAAAGAACTATAAATGGAGCGAAGGGACAAAACAGGAAAAGTTCTAGAATCTCCGTCAGTTCAGGGTAAAGACTAGTGGTGCAGCTCATCCGAGTCCTCTTGCGCCCTCTGCAGGCCTGTAGGAGTGTGGCGCTGTCTTCACGTTTTTTCCTCCAGTAAGAAGGCAGTGTCTGTCTGTTACTAGTTGGCTTTAGCAAGAAGTAATCCTTGTGCTAAAGTGACACATCTAGGGGTGGCACAATGTGCCACCCTCCGCTAATAAGTGCAGCAGCATAGTCTCCTATGCAGGCTCTTTTTTCCATCTCCTCCTCTAATCCAGTTAACATGCATGGGAGAGTGAATGAACTTTGGTTAGGTAGTAACACTGTCAGAGCAGAAAGTTAAAATTCCAGCCTCGACTTGCGCATGGTGGTGCATACCTGTAATTTCAGCACTTTGGGAGGCTGAGGCAGGAGGATCGCAAGTTCAGGCAACTTAGCAACTCACTGAGACCCTGACTTGAACAGAAAATAAAGAAGGACTGGGAACGTGTTGGAATGATGGCCTGGGTGGCAGGAAGCCATGTGCCAGTGGGCAGGAGGCTCCGTCACCTGGCCAAGGTAGGGTCCACCTGTGGGGTGGAGTCTGCAGCCACCCACTGAGCACCCTATGAAGGAGGACCTGGTTGGAGGCCCCTCCCCCTGGGGCACTGCCTCCCTTTCCCACCCTCTCGCTCCCATGGTACACAGATGAGGAGTGGTGTGAGCAGGTAAAGAAGAGAAGGAGGAAATGGTGAGGAAGTTGTGCACTGCTGCCCTGCACACTGCTGTGGCTGGACTTAACCACGCATCGGAGTGTGGGAAACTAACCCTTCAGTGTGTCACTGTTGAGCGCTGAGGCTCCTGACTGTCTGGTCATGGGGCACATGCCTCCTGACGGACAGGAAGCTTTTCTGGGGGGGTAGCCGGGCAGGGAATTTGGCCCCTTCTTGTCTCTTCCCTGTCTGTTTTTCTCCTGTCATGATCTTGGACTTTCAACCTACAGAACTATGAGCTAAAACAAACTATTCTTTACAAACGCTCCAGGCAACAGTACTGTTACAGAGACAGGAAAGGAATTAAGAAACTCAGGCCTGGGCCAGAAATTTAGCTCAGTGGTTCCAGCGCCTGCCTAGCAAGTTCAAGGTCCCTGATTTGATCCCTGGTAACCACATACAACAATGCTGGTGTGGTGACTCATGCCCACCAGCAATCAGTACCACACACCATAGTGCCAGGCGTGGTGACTCACACCTGTAACCCCAGCATTTGACAAGGCAGAGGCAGGAGGACTGCTGAGTTCAAGGCTTAACTGGGCTACACAGTGAGCTCAGGGCCAGCCTGAACTACAAAGCGACACCTGGTGAAGGACAGGAAAGAAAGAAAGAGAGAGAGAGAGGAGAAAAGGAAGGAAGGAAGGAAGGAAGGAAGGAAGGAAGGAAGGAAGGAAGGAAGGAAGGAAGGAAGGAAGGAAGGAAGGAAGGAAGGAAGGAAGGAAGGGACCCAGGAAGGAAGGGACCCAGGCCTGGGAGATCATTGCCCTTGAAGTTTCCTGACCCCTTCGGGGTCAAAGGTCAGGGAATGGGCAGACATGCAGAGAGAGTCAGGAAAGAAACGACAGGCTTGCCACCTCCCCAAAGCCTGGCTCCCCGAGCTTGGCCAGCGCAGGGTGCTGGCTCTTGATGCAGTGGTGAAGGTTCTCAGAGAAGTCCCACAGGTCACACCCTGCAGTGACAGCCAGGCACTTCACAGCCTGCTCCTGCTGTGCCCTTCAGTCCCCAGCTGAGGTCTCCTCTGAGCCCCTCGGACCTTCCTGGGCTCTCACGGGCAAGTCCCCTCAGATGCTGCCTCCACCTAGGCTGCCAGGACTCGGTGTCCTCTACGCAGAGCTCCCAGCTCACTGCCAACTGGGCGGGTTCAGTTCTAGGTCCGTCCACTCTAGGGAGTGTTCTGCCGGGGCGAACTCTGTAGTCCTGGGGAGGAGAAGGGGCCAAGGCTGGGCTGGCTGCCTGGGGCATCTGCACATACACAGAGCAGGATCCACAGGGACGGGAAGACATGAGATGGTGCCAGGGCCCTCTTATTTTCTTGCTTCTGGCTATAAACATTACAGGCAAGAGAGGAGGGGACTCAGTGCCCCCAGCACACTAGGATTCAGAAGTGGGTGTAATTCCCAGGGAATCCGTTCTTTCTGGGGACACTAAGGACAGAGGGAAAGAGTGTGGGGGACACACTGCACAGGGCACTGAGCACCTTGGCAAAGATGCTGGTATCAGCCCTGCAGGGCTTAGCATAGGGCAGGGTGAAGGCTGGCATTTGAGAGAGGCTGTCGGGGGCCCCACAAAGTGGGGGCTAACAGAGCATGGACTCCAGTGTAGGGGAAGGGTTGGGGTGCTGACTAGATGGTGAGAGATGAAAAGCAGCATTGTGAAGGAAGCTGTGATACACAGCGTACACGGAGAGGCCCAGACTCACACAGTTTCGTGATGACGCCAGCCAGGAATGACCGACTGCTTCCCAGGCAGCACAGCCTGTGTCTGCGCTGAACCCTCCCGAGGTTCCCCACCCCTCCCGGAAGGTCTGGCAGGGTCAGCACCTCCCCACCAGTGCCCTATGGAGTGGACTACAGCTCTCCATCGCTGCGTAACGAGCCACCCCACGGAAGGGACTCTGAGCAAGGCCTTTGGCCCCCAATCCACACTCAGTGTTAGACCGTCTCTTCCCCCGCAGTGTCAGCTGGGACAGCTTTGTGTCAGGCTGGCCTCGCTGGCGTGTTGGAGGCATCCACACCACATTTCAAGGAGAACACAGACACCCCCCTGATCACATACCACACACACATGCACGCGTGCATGCACACACGCACAGGTGATCAAACACCACCATTTTGTGGTGGACCCAGAGTTTGAACTTCTGTTCAGTGCATTTTGCTTAAGGGTGAGGGGTACTGTCCATATTCTCAACCTGCAACCCTCTCTGCCTGCAGAAGATAAAGCTTCAGAGTTTGGAGAGAACAGTTAGGAAGGTAATCCACATACCTATGTTCCCTGCTTCTTCAACTAAAATGTGTGCTCTATGAAGAGATAAATGCATATATATATCTGTATAAAATGTAACAGGCACATATATTATCTACACTGCTTAGCCCAGAGTCCTATACACAGTAGTTGTACAAAGATGGAGACAGGGTCTCGCTTTGTAGTTCAGGCTGGCCCTGAGCTCACTATGGTGCCCAGGCAAGCCGCCGCAAACTCAGCAATCCTCCTGTCTCTGCCTCCCGAGTGCTGGGATTACAGGCGTGAGCCACCACGTCCGGCTTTGTGGTATGCGGTGTTGATTGTTGGTGGGCGTGTCTCCACGCCCAGCATTATATGTGGTTACCGGGGATCGAACTCAGGTCCTTGCACTTGCGAGGCAGGCGCCGGAACCACTGAGCTAACCCTCCGGCCCCAAAGTTTTTTTTTTTTTTTTTTTTTTTTTTTTTAGTCAGGGTCTTACTTTATAGTTCAGGCTGGCCCTGAGGTCACTATGTGACCCAGGCAAGCCTCGACCTCACAGCAATCCTCCTGTCTCTGTCTGCCAGAGTGCTGAGATTACCGGAGTGAGCTACCACTCCCAGCAATTTTGTAGAATAAAATAAATGCTTTGTCCTGTAAAGTGGAGTTGCTGCCACCTGCTGGACACAGGGTGCTCTGCCGGCTTTTTCAAGCGCATTTCTCCCTCTGCCATTTTGCAGTCCTGCTGGTACCCACTAGGCCTATTCCTGCCTGTTTTGCTCCCTGCACCTCTCTGGGGCTGCTCTGCCTGGACCCCAGCTCTGTGTGCCACTGGACCCTGCTGTGCTCTCCCCTCCTCAAAATAACTTCTCTCAGCACTTTCCATTACTCATGTCCAGTCCTCCTTGACTTTCTGGTGGCTACTTGTCTGCTTGCATTTCTCTACGTCCCCCTTCTCTGCAAGGTCCCTGACAGGTCGTTCCCCTCCCAGCTTTAGTTAGCATCTGGAGACAACCCAGTTTTCTCAGAGTTCCAAGTCAACTCTTTTGTTTTGTTTTTGTTGTTGTTGTGTTTGAGACAGGGTCTCGCTTTGTAGTTCACGCTGGCCCTGAGCTCACTATGTAGCCCAGGCAAGCCTCGAACTCAGCAATCCTCCTGTCTCTGCCTCCCGAGTGCTGGGATTACAGGTGTGAGCCACTATGCCAAGCCCAAATCAACTCTTATATGACTTTTGAAGACCACACTGCCTGGGAGTCTGTGGGACCTGATGCCATCTTGTCCAAAGGCTGCCTGTCATCCCCGCTCTGACCCCCAACTCCCCTGTCAGGGATGCACCCCATTGTCTCACTCCCAAGCAGACCTCTGGGGCATCTTTAGATCCTGCTGGCCACAGCCCACTCACCAGACATTTGCCAAAACCTGCTCTCTGCCTGCTCTGCAGAGCTGGGACTCAGAAAGGAGGCCTCTGGTCTCCACATCCTTCTGTCCACCCAGTGCTCAATCTGGTTTCTCACCCTCTTAGCTTTATGTAGATTCTGCTTTGGTCTAAAAGCCATTCCCTGCTGTGGCTTCGCACCTGGAAGGCTTTTTGTTCTCAGTCCTGGAGGCCGAGGGCCAAGGCCAGGTGTCTGCAGGGTCAGTCTCTCCCTCCTTGCAGATGGCTGCCCTCCAGCTATGATGGCGAAGTGCCTTTCTGTGAGCACACATGTCCCTGCCATCTCCTTTTCCTATAAAAGGGGCCAGTCCTGTTAGCTCAGGACCCACCTTCACACCATGGTTAATTTTAGTTACCTCTTTAAAGGCCTCTCTCCACTTGAGTCACATTCCAAGGTACTGAGCCCATGTATACAAGTCTGGGGGAGACAGTATAGACCATAATATCCACCACCCCCACCCACCAAGGAGCTGATCCGGGTTGCATGCCCCACACTAGAACTTGCCTCCCCTGCTAAGTCCTCCAACACCAGACTGCTGCCTCTGTCCTCACTGGTCAGTTCCCAGCAGACTGTGAGCTCTGGGGAAGGCCTCAGTGGAAGCAGGTGTGCCCGCAGTCCAGCATCGTCAGCCCAGGGCCTGGTTATAGGGCTGTCACGCTAAAGCCTCAGCACAGGGGGCCCTGGAAGGTGGCTGGATTTGGGACTCAGCTGGCATAGCTGAAGCAAATCTGGTCTGAAGAGGCAGTCACTGTGGGCATGACCCGGAAGAGTATCTCTTCTTCCCAATTCCGGCTTCCGGGCCACCATGAGGTGAACAGCTTTCTTCCACTGTCCCCCTCGGCCTTGTAGTCAGCTAACTATAGACTGAACCAAGAGCCAGGTAAGCCCTGGTGGGAGGCATCTTGTCACAGTGATGAGAAACATAACTAAGACAGGGATAGAGGAGCAGAGAGGCCGTAAAAATCAAACGCAGGGATCCCAGCCCAGAAGATGTGGCCTATAATGCCAACCACTCACTTTTCTAGCCATAAATGCTCTGGGGCCCTGGACTGGGGTCCTCCAGACTGGTGACAGTTCACTAACCCCATGGACTGAGGGACAGCCAGTTCCTAGCTTTCTGCTCCCCTCCTGGCCCCTGCAGCGGTGGTATGACTTCAAGAGGGTTGTGTCCTTGGACCAACACAAGTGTCTCTCCTGTCACTTCTTTCATCACGAAGCATTCAAGAGGCTAAAGGGCACCGGACACTCTGCTAGGGACTGGGCACCCGAGCTCTAGTCCTTGCTATGAAAGTCACCACTGGCACACTCACAAGTCAACTTTGCCTCTCTGAGAAACGTGTTTGAAGCCAAAAGTTATTTCATATTAGCACTGTTGTTTCTCTTTGGTGTTGTCTATAGCCAAATTATGTTTTGTGCTTAGTTTCAGTTTTTTCAACTGTGATTAAGAACTTTAGACCCAGAGTGGCCTTCAAATGTCATTGACTTTACTTTTACACCTTTCAGAGATTGGGAAAATTAAGGAGTTGTCTGGGCAGAGCTGGACCAGGACTCAAGACCCTTGGCACCTGGCCAGCATCTGCTTGCCTCTCTCCTAGACATAGTCACAGCCACAGTGGGGTAAGCCACCTGCCGGATCCATGAGCCTTCCCTGAATTCACCCTGTAAACCCAGGTTCTCTGATAGTCGCCATGAGCCACACGTGACCACAGGACCTTGAAATGTGACAAATGTAAAAAAACAAGATTTGAGAACTGCTTTTCTAGTCTTATTTAGCATCCTTCTCTTCAGAAACTCATACTCATTTAGTTGTTGGAAAGGTGGTAAATGTATCTGGGCAACTTAGGTATCTTTTTCTTCCACTGTGACTTTTACTGGAGTTAAATACAAATCAAGATTCCCCCTGGGGGGGCCGGAGGGTTAGCTCAGTGGTTCCAGCGCCTGCCTCGCAAGTGCAAGGTCATGAGTTCGATTCCTGGTAACCACATATAATGCTGGGCATGGAGACACGCTCACCAACAATCAACACCGCATACCACAGTGCCAGACATGGTGGCTCACGCCTGTAATCCCAGCACTCAGGAGACAGAGACAGGAGGATTGCTGAGTTTGCGGCGGCTTGCCTGGGCACCATAGTGAGCTCAGGGCCAGCCTGAACTACAAAAGCGAGACTCTATCTCAAAAAAAAAAAAAAAAAAGATTCCCTGATGCAAATGTGCTGTGTAAATGGAGACACTTCCCAGATTTTGAAGATTCAATTCAAAATATCTCATAATAATTTTGACACTGATTCAGGAGCAAATGAAGAGATTTTGGAAAACTGAGTCTGCTGTGGTGTGTGGACCCCAAATCTCCCCACAGGCTTCACTCTTGGCACAGCGGGTGGGGGTGGTGCCCAGGAGGAGTTCCCTGGTTGGCCCTCAGGCTCCCACCATGATATGTAAAATACCTGGGTTCATTACACTAGCTAGGAGAACTTCATCATGGATCACACTTGGGGTTTCATCACAGATTCCAAGCAGTGGGACAATGGATCATAGCCTCTAAACACAACAGAGTGCCACTGTAGGCCTTTCTCATTACAAATAATTGTCCAGGCCTTTGTTACAGTTTACAAAGCTGAAAAATACAGAGCCAGGTAAAAATCTTATTAGAATTCATTTTATCTCTTGACTTTTTAAAATGTGACTGTTTGAAAAGATGTTAAATGGCTGCTGCAGGAATTGTTTGGTTGTCATTGAGAGAACACAGGCCTGTTACCCTATCTCTTCACAGGTGGATGACTGAGGAGAGGCTACAGTGTTCCTCCCTCCCCCTGGGCTCCCCATAGCAGAGCTGGACAGTCCTTGTAAGGATGGCTCCCCCCTGAGCACTTGCATGCACTTCCCCTGGACAGGCACAAAGGGCAGCAGAGCCAGCCCTTGCAAGAGCACCCAGTCAGCAGGGGCAGGATCAGGGCCAGTGGGTTCTGCCCAGTAAAGAGTGACCCGGGGCAAACCCTAAGGGCATCACTAAGTGGCGTTTATCCTGGAGGCAAAGGTGGCTCAGCAGACCAAAGCCAGCTAATGTGACGTCTCACAGTAATGTAATCAAGGGTAAAATCTCATGGTCCTCTCAATGGATGAAGAAAATGTGTTTGTTGAAAGGCAGCAGTTTCACTACTGAAGTCCTCGATGATGTGGGAACAGGAGATCAGAGCAGTGAATAAAGGCCATGGACAAAGTTTACACCATGATCAATGGGATTTTTAAGAACCTAAAAACCTCCCTGAAAGCAGGAACAAGGCAAAGATACACATAGTCACATCCAGAAGTTAGTAAGAAAAGGAAGCAAAAGGCATAGAATCATAGATGCACAGTGGTCCATGTTTATAGAGAGACTATGACTCCTTAAAAGTGTCCCTTGAGGGCCGGAGGGTTAGCTCAGTGGTTCTGGCACCTGCCTCAAAAGTGCAAGATCCTGGGCCGGAGGGTTAGCTCAGTGGTTCCGGCGCCTGCCTCGCAAGCGTAAGGACCTGAGTTCGATCCCCGGTTACCACATATAATGCTGGGCGTGGTGGCTCATGCCTGTAATCCCAGCACTCGGGAGGCAGAGACAGGAGGATTGCTGAGTT
>PVIC010052313.1:0-12289 GCA_004025085.1 Thryonomys swinderianus | reverse complement strand
CAGTGACTCATATTTTGTCCCAAGAATTTTTTTTTTGTATCAGGACTCAAACTCAGGATTTTTTTTTTTTGAGACAGGGTCTCGCTTTGTAGTTCAGGCTGGCCCTCGGCTCACTTTGTAGCCCAGGCAAGCCTCGAACTCAGCAATCTTCCTGCCTCTGCCTCCCGAGTGCTGGGATGACAGGCGTGAGCCACCACGCCCGGTACTGTGGTATGTGGTATTGATTGCTGGTGGGTGTGAGTCTCCACACCCAGCATTGTATGTGGTTACCAGGGATCGAACTCAGGACCTTGCGCTTGCGAGGCAGGCGCCAGAACCACTGAGCTAAATACCCAAGCCCTCTCAATAAGTATTTATTAAAATTAATTTTATTGGTACATGTTAGACCTACATAACACAACATTCGTCGTCGAGAATTTGTACCTATACATGGTATGTATTGATTCTTTTTTTTTCTTCTCTTCAACCCCTCCTCTCTTCCTTATTTATAACAGCTTCATTTGCATAATAAATCTTTATCAAATTCTTTCAAAAGGCTGCTGTATGTCTCGTTATCTCCTGTCCCTGCTCCACCGTGTACTTCCAGAGCTAGGGGTGGGCCAGACCTGGCGGCGCCTGGCTCTTCCTGAGTCTGGGTTCAGCGGCATCTCGTGGGCAGCTTGAGATCAGCTGTGGCGGGAGTGTTTACACCATGAGAATCGGCAGCCACTACAAACCAGGCCCCTGTACGTCGTTAAGCGTCTCCCCGCCTGTGCCCCGCCGCCCCAGTCACACGGGCAGGCGGCTTCCTGTACAATCACCGCGTGGTCGGCTCCCTCGGTGAAACGAACAGTAGCATCCAAATCACATGTCCCCAGAGGCCTCAGATGCCCCAGTTTTTCTCAATCTTGAGCCTCCCTGTCTGTGCTTGGTTGTTGAAGTCTCAGGAGGACCTGGGGGGGGGGGTGTCCCGTTCTGCATTGTGCTGGTGCTGTCGGTTAACGCGACTCCTGTGTCCCTGTGTCTCCTGGAAATGCTCCAGAGTCTGAACAGGGTCAGTTTAACTGTTCTCTGGGTGGGGCAGGGAGAAAGGCAGATGTATAAACGAAATGGGGTGCAAAATTAATTTTTCAACGTTTTTAGATGGTTTTGTGATAATACAAGCTCATCAAATAGTAATTTTAGTTTTTAAAAGATCTTAAAAAATATTTTTAATTTTTTATCATTGAGTCCAAATATACCCATGATGAAACTTTTGCTGTTAAGGAGGAGCGGTTGGACTCGGGAAAGCCGGGCCTTCTGCCTGGGCCTGGCCAGCCAGGGCAGGTCTTTCTACATTCCGGTCTCCTGGAGAAGAAGTGCAGGGGTCTTCGGGAGTTCATACCCGGATGGGGCTGCGCCGATGGCCAGCTCTTCCTCCTTCACGTCTAACTGCAGTCTTCCCTGCTTTCAGTGAAGCCTATTTCCTCCCCTGGAATGCTGGGATTTCTCAAGTGTATCTCTTTCAAGTCTCTTCTAGCACAGAGGGGAAAATAACCCCACATTTCCCGATTCTAGGATTTAAGTCCTGCACTTGCAGTGCTTATTGAGGTTTTAATTTTGTTGTGCCCCCTGGCCCTGGCCAGGAGAAGCTGGGGATCCCTTCTCCGCCCACCTGGAGGATGGGGGTCGGGCCCTTCACCTCTGCCCATTCCCACTTGTGCACCCTGGGTAGCAGGCCTGGGGTCTCGGCCACTGACCCCGCACAGGCTGGTGGTTCTGATCCACAGACGGGGCTCTGCTCTCATTTCTCTACCAAACTGAGTTTGCTTCTGGACAGAGTTCTCTCACCCTCCTCCTCTCGCCACGCTGCTGAGACAGCTGGGAGCTTGTTCTGCATGGAGGGAGAGCTGTGACAAAGCCGGCGAGCTTTCCTGTCTCAAAATAAAAAAATAAGAAAAGAATGGGGGATGTGGCTCAGTCCGAAGGCCTAGGGTCCATCCCCCAGTATCACACACACACACACACACACACCCCAGAGAGAGAGAGAGAGAAGCAGCTCAGCAAGCTTTAGAAACCTGCAATCCTAGCACGTCAGAAAAAGGTCTTGCTTGCAAAGAAGGCTTCCAGGTAAGCTGGAAGAGGCCCTCCTGTCAAGCTCTTGGCAACGTGGAATGCAGCTGACAGCTAAGGGGGCTGTGGGAGGTGCCAAGTTGTTCTTGGACATCTATTTTCTTGACTTGTTTTTATTAGAATCTTTAAGAAACGAGTTACAGAGGTATTCAGTGGAGGACTGAACTTTCTGAAGCATCCCCGAGTAGACTGAGTGCAGCTGACATCTGTCATATTTACGTCTGTGATACAGCTTTCCGGACAAAGAGAGAGCACCGGTGTGGCTCCTGGGTGCGCTCCTCCTGCACGGGCACCTGCAAGGGCCCTGGGGCAGCGAGCCTTGGGCCGCGGCCCTGGCTTAGCCTGCCTGGCTGTGGGGTCGATGGACTGTTGATTCTGTCCCTCTGTCTCCAGACTTCGCAAGTGTCTCGTGTTCTGCCAGGAGCGCTCTTAACGTGCTGCTCACAGGGCTTGTTTCCGAAAATCTGGGGGCTTCTCAGAGGCTTCCTCGGGCTCCTGGACTTTTCCTCTGAAAAGCTACTTGGTAACAGTGGGTGTTGGCTCAGGAAGATGATCTGTGTGATGTGTCTCCTCTGGTCTCTGTTGGTGCTTTATGCTGGGTGCCTGTGCTAGGTCAGCGAGCGCTGCCTGAGGGAGCTGAGTCTCCTCACACGTTTCCTTCGCCTAAGAAACCAGCCTACGGGTGTCCTCCTTGTAAATGGAAATCAACACATCAGGCATATGTTGCTTCTTTTATTTATTTTTTTATTTTGAAGCAGGGTCTTGCTGTACAGTCCAAGCTGGCCTTGAAGTTGGCCCTGAAGTCACAGTAATCTTTCTGCCTCAGCTTCCTGAGTGCTGGGATCACAGGGGTGCACCACCTTGCCTAGCAAAACAACAACTATTTCTTATGCCTAGGAAAAAAACTGAGAAGAAATAGTCTTTTCTATGGTATTAGGGATTGAACTCGGGCCCTTATGCTTGTAAGGTAGGCATAGTACCACTTGAGCTAGATCCTCTGCCCAGAAAGAGTCTTTTTAAAAGTTAAAATATTTTAAATGAGTGTTTCATTAAGTTGCTTGGTTTGGGCTTGAACTTGCCACCCTCTTGCCTCAGCCTCCTGAGTAGCTAGATGTATAGAGGTGTGTCATCATGGCCGGCTGTAAATCGTCTTCTGAACTGCTGGTTGGAAAAACTGGCAACTCAAGGGATCGGATATAAAGTTGGGGTGGTAGTTCTGGAAGGACTGAGGTACCCTTGGCTTCCGAAACAGGGGACGCACTGGCCCCGAGGCGGAGGACTGTGTTCCCTTGCGGGTGCTTTGCCCACGCGCACAGGGCCAGGGCGGACACGAGGAATCTGGGAGGCGTGAGCGTGGCTTCTAGGCACCCGCGGGCTTTGGGAAGGAAAGTAGGGTGGCCCAGACCATCTGCTCCCCAGTGCTGATCGGTGGACTTCTCAGAGGAGGCGATATCTAACTGCAGACGGAGGGAGGAAGGCTGGCCGGGCAGGTGGGGAGGGGCAGGGTTTCCAGGCTGCAGGAACAGCACGTGTGCGGCCCCTTGGTGGATGGAAGCTGTTTGAGTGGTGGGTGGCCAGATGGGCAGGGGGCACAGCATGGAGCTAGAAGCGGGCAGAAGGGGCCAAGGCGTGGAGCGGGCGGGCCACGGGAGGGAAACCTCAAGGGCCTGTGTGCGTGCGCGCGTGGGCTCGTGGGCCTGTGTGCGTGCGCGCGTGCGTGTATGCGTGTGTGTGTGGTCAGCTGGGGGCAGGGCAGCACCCTCAAGCTCCTGCCAGGAGCCCTGCGTACAGATGCCCGCCTGGCGTCCCCACCAGTGCAGGCGCCCGGCACTGGAGTGTCAGAGACCTGCAGGGGCAGGAGCAGCTGCTTCTAAATCAAGGCCAAGGGCAGCCGAGGGGCCGGGCTGGGCTCTGCGGCTCTGCATGGGCCGAGGTGGGGGCAGGGGCCGAAGGGGGCTCTCGGGCAGGGATCCGGGGCCAGAAGGAGCTCGGCTGGTTTGGGGAAGTTTATTTTGGAAGCTGGGATGATGCAAAATTAAGTGGGGAGGAAAAAATAGATGCGGCAGCCGCGAGGGTCTGTCTGTGGCTGGCGGGCCAGCAAGTGTCCAGGAGAGGAGCTGTGTTGGGTAAACAGATGGGGGTGGCAGCTTTTCTGCGCGTCCGCTATAAATATCCCGCTACTCACCGCCCCTGCTGGGCTTTCCTGGCACCGTGGGCGTGGAGATCAAGGTGCAGACACGGGCCACTTCCGGTGTGGCCGAGGGTGGCCAGAGCCCAGGCCCCAGGGTGGAGTGGATGCTGGGAACGGAGGCTGAGGCCCTGGGCTGGGGCAGGCGGTGCTCTTCTGTGAGCCTCAGTTTCCTTCCCCGGGAGATGGGGTTGGTACAACGAGGTGCCGAAGTGCCACACGTGCAGGGTCTGACCTCTTAGGCGCCACGTGACTTGCAGATTCTCTCAGCTCTCTGGCTTTTAATTTCCTCGTCTATAACACAGGCAGAAGAGCCGTCGTCGGGGGGCTGAATGTGGCCGGTGGGTGGCAGCAGGCTGCAAAGTGCATGGGGTTTTGGCAGACACTGGGCCAGGCTGGAGCTGGCAGCAGCCCCCCATGGACCTCTCCTCGCCCCACAAAATTATAGCACTTAACATTCGTGATGACAGTCCCAGCTGTGCCCACTGGTGGCTGTGGTGACTCAGGGGCTCTGCAAATTGAGTTCTTCAAGTGTATTGGTTTTGTTGTTGTTGTTTTGTTTTGTTTTGAGACAGAGTCTTGCTATGTAGTTCAGGCTTGTCTTGAACTCACTATAGCCCAGGCCAGCCTTGAACTTGCAGTGTTCCTCCTGCCTCTGCCTCCCGAGGGCTGGGATCACAGTCGTGCGGCACCACAGCCAGCCAAGTGCATTGTGATCTCAGTTCATTTATTTACGCTCCTCGTTTACACAGAAAGACTGTGGCTCAGAGAGAAGGGACTGTCCAAATAACGGAGCTCGGACCCGTAAGAGCCTGCAGTCAATGAACATTACTTAAGCCAGGTATGGTAGTGCACTCCTGTAATGAGAGTCAGGAGGCTGAGGCGGGAGGATTCCAAGTTTGAGGCTACCTCAGGAAATCCTGCCTCAAAATAAAAGGGAGTAGAGGGCCGGAGGGTTGGCTCAGTGGTTCTGGCACCTGCCTTGCAAACGCAAGGACCTGAGTTGGATCCCCGGTAACCACATATAACGCTGGGCGTGGAGATACGCCCACCAACCATCAACACTGCATACCACAATGCCAGACGTGGTGGCTCATGCCTGTCATCCCAGCACTTGGGAGGCAGAGACAGGAGGATTGCTGAGTTCGCGGTGGCTTGCCTGGGCACCATAGTGAGCTCAGGGCCAGCCTGAGCTACAAAGCGAGACCCTGTCTCAAAAAGCAAAAAAAAAAAAAAAAAAAAAAGGGAGTAGAGATGTAGCTCAGTGGTAAAGGATCCCTGGGTTTTATCCAAAGACTAGACAGTGTTCACTGGGGATTAGCCACATGAAGGGCCCAGGCTAGATGCTTGAGGTTTACTGGGACACAAGACGGAAGCAACCCCTGCGCCTCCTCAGGCGGGGAAGGCGAGGCGTAGGAGTGGGTCCTCCGGAGACGGGCACCTAGGATGCAGCTTGGTGTGCGCACCTTGCCTTCTGCCTCTCTGACAGGCGCGTCTGTGTCTCTCCGGGGACCGGGCGGCTTGTGATCCGGTTTGCAGAGCCCCAGCCCCCGAGTTGGCCGGTGCCTGCTGATGTGAATTAAAAACGGAAAAGTCCGGCTCATCAGAGCGTGTCCAGACCAGGGCCGTGTGCAGACCCGTGCTGGTCTCAGGGCCCAGGCCTGGCGGGGCTGGAGAAGGGCCGATCACCTCTTTAGGCCTGGTCGGAAGGGGAGAGTCAGCATACTTCCCCAGAGTACAGGGAATCGGGCCGGGCAGGCACCGTCACCCCCATGTCGCAGGTTAGGAAATGGAGGCCCAGTGAGCTCAGGGGGTCAGGACTTTCCTGGGATGGGACGACCTGACTGTCCCCGTGGCTGCGAAGGTCCCTGGCCCTGGGAGAGGCCCAAGGGCCCCCAGCTGCCACCCGGGACCGCATTTGCCCTCTGAGCTTGGCGGGAGGACTCGGGCCGGGGGCAGGGCAGACAGACTGCCCTTGCCCCTTGCATCCCGCTGCGGAGGTACCTGCTGGGCTTGGGACGGGACTTTCAGACACAGCTTTGCGGTCTCAAGACTCGGGAGCCTGGGGATCTGGCCGCTCTCTCTGGCCCTCTGTTTCTTCCCGAGTGAGACACTCAAAGGGCAGGGGCATGAAACGGCTTGAGGTGCGCTGTGCACGGGTTCTGAATCTCAAGGTGGAGCTAACCGATGTGTACTGCAGATGTGTACTAATAAGAATACACATTTAGGGCCGGAGATTTAGCTCAGCAGTTCCGGTGCCTGCCTCGCAAGCGCAAGGCCCTGAGTTCAATCCCGGTAACCACATACAATGCTGGGCGTGGTGACTCCCACCCACCAGCAATCAATACCACATACCACAGTGTCGGGCGTGGTGACTCACGCCTGTCATCCCAGCACTCGGGAGGCAGAGATGGGAGGATTGCTGAGTTCGAGGCTTGCCTGGGCACCATAGTGAGCTCAGGGCCAGCCTGAACTACAAAGCGAGACCCTGTCTCAAAAAAAAAAAAAAAAAAAAATTAAAAGAAAAGCTAAATAAATAAGAGGCTGAGTGTAGTGAACCTTAGAGTATGTGGGCTCGAATGACTCTATGTCTCCCGGGTGTCCTGTAAGGTTTTACTCTGTTTCTTCCTCTGACTTGGGGGACGGTGTTTGCAGGCGGCCGACCTGGGCTAGCCACTCCCATGTGGAGTGTGGGGACAGCTGGGCCTTCGGAGCTTCCAGCCACTGAGGTTCTGGAGTCATTACTGCTCTGTAACCCAGGGTGGCCTGCTGATAGGTTCTGGAGGAGCCGGCAGATGGGCAGCTACACAGATGCAGCCCTGGGGCTAATTAGTCCTCGTTCCCTTCCTTTATACATTGCATATATTTATCCATCCACCCATCCACCCACCCATCCATCCATCCATCCATTCACCCATCTATCTACCTATCCTCCCATCTCTGTATCTGTCCACCCATCCATCCACCTGTCTGCTCATCCACTCAGTCTTCCACCCATCCACCCATCCATCCGTCTATCCATCCATCCTTTCTATTTCTTCCCAGTCCCCATTCACTGTTCTCCTCACCCACCCATCTACCCTTCTACCCACCCGTCCATCCACGCATGGATTCCAGGTCAGGACTGCTTGACCAGCAAGGCCCACCCTCGCTATCGCGCCAGGCTGCTTCTTTAGAGGTCAGGCTCTTTCCTCTGTCTGTCGCCTGAGTCCTCTTTCTCCACAAAGGCCTTCTAAATGCTCCCTCTCCGAATGAGCTGTCCCTGGCAGCCCCGGCCCATGGCTGGGGCCTCGCTGTACCATTTCCGTCATGACTGCGCTTTCCACGCTGCACATTTTCTAGCAGTGACAGGGGGACCCTGATTGGCCAGAACGGCTCTGAATTCATTTATCGGGGGATCCTCATCCTCATGATTCTATTTTAGGGTTGGATCACCCCAGAATTGTACCCCGGCTTCACAGCAACACGCTCAGTCCTTCCAGGGGTCCAAGCACCTCTGGTGTGGACCCTGAAGCCTGGGTCTTACTTTAGGAAGGAAGAGGGGGCCTTGACCTGTCAGGTGCTAGCAGGTTGGAGGCGTGCTCAGGTCTCGGTCTTTCCCGCTGGCTCTCTAGCAGTCCTCACGGGGTGCAGGGAGGGGGGGCTCCCTGGGGGGGGAAGCAGGGGGCCTAGAGCCAGAGGGCGGACTACAGCGGGCCGAGTCCCTTTCCGCCTCTGTGTGGCCCTCGAGCAGGAGTGTCACGTCTGGTGGGTGGGAGTCACCACGCCCAGCATTGTATGTGGTTACCGGGATTGAACTCAGGGCCTTGCGCTTGCGAGGCAGGCACCGGAACTGCTGAGCTAAATCTCTGGCCCTAAATGTGTATTCTTATTAGTACACATCTGCAGTACACATCGGTTAGCTCCACCTTGACACACATCTGCCGAAGGAGGGTTTCTTCTGGCTGTTGTGAGAACGCAGTGTGAGGAAAATGTACCAGGAGCCCAGCGCATAGTAGGTGTGCGGTCGGTGGCTGTGGCACTGTGGCCTGGAAAGGACTTCATTCAGCGGCGGAGACTTGGTGGCAGGAGTTGGGGTGATGGTGGCGGTCCTGTTTCTGAACTGAGGGAATCCCATTCCTCTTAGGGAGAAAACTGGGCCTCAGCTTAAACGCTGGGGCCAGGATCAGGTGCACAGCTCAGCTTCCGTGTGTTAGGGGAGGGGCGCTGGTCTCTCCTAAACTCCTGCTGTGTGCGGAAGGGGGCAGAGGAGGCCGGCAGCTGCAGATGGCGCAGCTGAGGCAGAGGCTGGGAACGACTGGCGGAGGTGAGGCTCCGGCCTGGGGCCCCGGCTGCCCCTGGGCTGTATGGACGGAGCTGGCCACCGATCCCACTGCCTGCCGTGTGCCCGCCGCAGTCCCCGCGGTGTGGCCGAAGCCGCTCTGGCTCTGCGGGGCTGGCCTGGCCGTGGGACCTGCCTGGCCCGCTGCGTGTGGGCTCGGATTGCTCTGTCCTGCTCCCTGGGGATCCATCGGTCAAAGGAAGGAGGCGGTGGACAGCGGTGGCGGAGGCGCCGGGTGCTCTGTGGGTGCCCCAGCACCGCGCCCTCCTGCCGGGACCTCGTCTTCGGGACCCCTTCGCTGCAGCCATCTACCCCCTCCCCGGGGACAGCATCAGCACACCGACTTGCTGAAGGCCCCGCTTCGTGTCATGGAGGCCGTCGCCTGGGCCCGTAGACAGGGCCGCTGTCCAAGGCTGGGGCTCCAGGCTCCTCGCCCAGGGCTCTTCTCTCTAACCAGCTGCTTCGATGCTCTTATCCCTGGTTGGTTCCCGTGGGAAACGGGCTCAGATGATCTGAGATCAGGGTACTTCAGGACGGCACTCGGGACCACTCGACGAGGTGGACTCCTGTGCGCCCCGTGTTGGGGACTCACTGTGAGGCTGTTTCTGGAGAGGAGGGACAGGGGCACGCCTGGCCCAGGGCCCGTTCTCACGGAGCCTCAGGCGCAGTGGCCCGGGCAGCGGGGAGGCTTTGGCACCAGGGACACTCCTGGCTTCCGCCATCCCCGCTCCGGGATGGCCTTGGGAAGACTGACGGGAGCCCTCGGGCCGGGCCCGCTGCCTCCGGGGCCTGTTTCTGTGTCTTCCTGTTGCGGTTTGGACTTTGGAGAAATGCTCTGGCCTTGAACTCCTCTCGGGCCGGCCCCATGTGAAGCTCCAAGTTTGTTCAGCCGTTTTGGGCTCCTGGTGGCCGGGAGCTCGGCTTCAAGCGAAGTCCAAGCTGACCGCAGGTTTCCAGGGTGACTCTGGAGTGGACGGGCCTATTTACATGTGGTGGTGCTGCGTCACCACTTCCTCTGCGCTCGCTTCGGGGAGGGTTTGTTCCAGGGCGGAAGCCTGGGCTCCTTCACATCCGCACCCTCATCCTCACTCCTCCTGGCCCCTCAGAGTTGGGGAGCCCTGGGAGCAAGGGCGGCAGTCTGCCCAGTGGTTAGGACACCAGTGCTGCGGGGCCTGTGTTGGAATCCTTGGGGTCGCACTCTGAATGTCCCCTCCTCCACGGGGCCATCCCTGATCACACAGCTCTGTTTTCTCTTCTCAGGATTTACCGCGGTCTCCACATGTATTAGTCTTGTGTGAGTGTGTGTGAGTATGTGTGTGTGTGTGGGGGGCACTGGAATCCAGGGCCACTGTGTTAAACTATGTACTCAACCTTTTAAAATGCTTTATTCTGAGACAGGGTCTGGCTAACCGGCCCAGACTGGGCTCAAACTTGCCACCCTCCTGGCTCAGCCTCCAAGGGCTCGGATTACAAGTGCGCACTACGATACCTGGCGTGTTTGTCTTACTCTCTCGTCTCCTGGAAGGGATAGCAGTGCTCTGAGCTGAGGGTCCCTGCCACTCTCACATGGACCTTTAGTGCCCAGAAGGGGGCCAGGTACGCAGCGAGGGCTCAGTGAGAAGATGCCAGGTCAAGCCAAGAGTGGGGTGGGTTCCTTCTCACTCTGGCTCTCAAACTTCAGGAACATGGCAGTGCCCGGGGGTACTTGTCAAGCATGCTCGGTGGGTCTGGGCTGGGCGGGATCATGTAGCTGAGCCGGGGCCACCCCCTGGGGAACACTGTTGGTCTCAGAGACCCTGGCCTTGCTGGGCCCCAGGGCACGGGGCAGAACCAGGACTTGGCTGGGCACAGCTTCCACTGCCCTGCCTGGGAGTCTCACAGAACGTGCTGGCAGCAGGAAGATCTTAGAAGCCTCAGTTAGGGCTGTTAGATACAGTTTCTCCACTGTTCAGGTGAAATCAAGCTCTCTCTCATGGGCATCTGTGGCCAGGGCCCTACCTTCCACAAATCCCTCAGGAAATGGCAGGGCCTAGTCTGTACCTGCTCTAGATCTGAGCAGACAGGGCCCTGCCTTGACCCTGGACCCTGGTCTGGGCCGAACTTCACTCCACAGAAGAGCCCAGTGGCTGTGCCCATCCAGAGCATCCCCCACACCGCTCATTGGGCCGCACCCTGCTTGCTGGCTGGACCCATGTTTACCCAGGACCCACGCTGTATCCTCCCTGAGGTCCTTGTCCTGCGCTGGGGGCTGAGGGCTTCGAGGTCAGGGTTAGCCAAGGAGCAAGTGTTTGAGGGTTATAAGAGGGGCAGGCTGGATGTTCACGCGCTATGCCTGAGGTGGAGAGAGGACGGGACAGGCCAAGCAGGGGCCTTGGTAAACTTTGTCTAGTTGGGGGTCTATCACCAGCGCCTTGCTGGGGGCTCAGCCTCTGCTACTGCCCGTGCTCCCAGCCCAGCAGGAGAGGGCTGGCTGGAAGAGGGCAGATGTGTTCATTCCTGTCACGTGTCTTAGTCCGTTTGTGCTGCTGCATAACAAAATAGCTGTTCTCGGATGATGGTAAGGAACAGAAACTTATTTCTCACCGTGCAGAGGCTGGGGAGTCCAAATTTGTGACTTCAGCCTCTGAGGGCGTTTTATAACATCACAGATCTTTTCATGAGTGGGGGGCTTTGGGACCTCCATACCTCCCAGGCTGCTGCATGGGGCTGTTTCCAACACCACCTCCTGCCCTGGCTCCAAGCCCAGTCTCAGGATCCGGGACACGTTGATTGGCCCAGACGCCTGGCTGGCTGCTGCTGCTGAAGGCTGGGTTCCAGCAGGTGAAGCAGTGAAGGGGTGTGTGTGTGTGTGTGTGTGTGTGTGTGTGTGTGTTGTCCTGAAAGGCTCTGGAGCTTGGTCCTAAGAGGGTGAGGACAGGTTACCTGAGGGAACTGTGGCCACAGGGTATCAGCAGTATGGAGGGGTAACTGGGGAGTCCGACAGGCCCCTCCCAGGCCTCACCGAATAAACACTGGCAGGCTGGTGGAGGCTCCGGCCGCCCCTGCAACACCAGCGCCCACCCTCCGGCTCCCGTCCAGCCAGGGGGCTGTCGCTAGAAGACCCAGGCCTGGCCTTTGGGCTCCTCAGGACAAGGCTTGAAGGATGGTCATGAGTCCACAGCATCCAGGGCTGGACCTCGGGGTCCTGTCAGGGTAGAGGTGAGCCCCCCTGTACCTCAAGAAAGGGGGGGGCCCGAGCCCCAGGTCCCTCTCGTCACTCAGTGGCTCCCAGATGCCCGACAGGACATTTGTCGGACATCATGACAGCCCAAGGGAAACAGTCCCCCCTGCTCCCCAGGCAGCGCTGGGGCCAGAGGCGGCCTGCCCTGCCCCGGCCACAGAGCTGCCCGGGAGGCCGAAGTGGGTCCTGCCCCCGCCGCTCTGCCCCTCAGGGCTCTTCCCCACTGTGTGCAGCGGGCTCGTGGGCCCCGGGCTGTGTGACCGGGTGGAGGGGTAGGAAACCCAGCCTGGCTGTGCCAGCCCCCAGCAGGAAACACCTTTGCTTGTTTTGCCAGGCTGTGGGCAGAGGGCAGCTGTGCAGGGTGGCCATGCCACCCGCCGGAGACGGTTTCTAAGGGCAGAGGGTAAACAATCACCCTGGCTACTGGGGCGTGTCCCCGGGGCTGGTGGGCCCGCTCTGGAATATTCCG